>CAUYQV010096662.1:0-27599 GCA_963574575.1 Galagoides demidoff
GTACACGTTACTTATCTCCCACTTCCAAGTGTGAACACGAGGGTGTGTCTATAACTTGTTTCTAAAGTGACATGTGATTACCACAATTCATTTACGTGAACGCCAATTTTTTTTTTTTGTGAACGCCAAATTTAATATTACTTGGAACCATTAGGAAACTCAAATACACCCAGGCTTTTAAAAGTTACTTTCTCTTTTTTGCAAACCTGCTTGAAAAATACTAGAAGCGTTCATGTCATCCTTAAACATCTATTTTGAAGAGTTCCACCAAAGTGGTGGAGACAAAGGTTAATAAGTATGGCTGCAGGATACAGGAACAGCCTTCAGGAAGTCATCTCTGTAAGGAGACAGAAGGGAGACCTCCGATGGGGTCTTTAGAGCACTGTGACATTTCTGTGAAAAACAATATTTCATGTGAAGCAGTTACTTTAGTTTCCAATAGGAAACTAAACAGTTTGCCCACCAACAGACATCTGTCCTCTTCAAGTGAATTCTCCATTGTCAATCTCGAAAGAGCCAAAATATAACCAGGATGTGAACCAGGGTTCATAATACCAGGACTGAAGCATTCAGCTTTCCACTAGGAAGAGAAAAATCACATTTCACTGGTATTTTTTTGAAAGGAAAAGCCACATCAATGGAAGAGCAAGCCCTCCCCCTAGTGGATAGTTTAAGAATTTGTTTTTTACAGTTGAATTGGGGATTTATACGGTAAAATATCATAGTGGATCTACAGAGCAAGTGATATGAAATAGAAAGGCTGATAGTTAGTTCTTATTGACTAGTGAAGTCCATTAAAACTTGAAAATAGCTCTCCAGTATTTTAGGGATACGGGAAGATACAGTCACTGAGAATGCATTTAGAAATAAATGTAGGCAATGAAAGAAGGCAAACTTTTAGAGGTATGAAGGACATTTAGCTAGTTGATTAAAAATTCAGACATGTCATAAATCCTCGATACTATATGAATGGCCACGTTGATTTTTCCTCAACTGCCCTCAGTCACTGAGGTGTTTCCCACCATCAGCCCAGTACACCACCTCCCAATCCCAGATTTGCTGATGGGCCAGAAGACCAAATATGACTGAGCTTTTAAATCCTGTCACTTTCAAAGGTGATTATAAAATTCACATAGCCATACATAATAGTTTCCGAGTTATATGAATTTACCATGTGTTGATTCAAAGTCTAGAGAATGACAGACAAGGTTTCTCCTAAGTAATTGTGCTGTAATGCATTCTGTATTATAATCTCAGCACCTATGCAGAAATTAAACAAAAATTATCCTAACATTTGAGGACTCACTATGTTCTAGCTACTGCAGAGGGCACATCTTGGGGGCAGGACCTAATCATAAGAGGGACTTTAACAAATGTAATCAGTGCAAC
The DNA here is from genome assembly GCA_963574575.1 of Galagoides demidoff. Classification (NCBI taxonomy): domain Eukaryota; kingdom Metazoa; phylum Chordata; class Mammalia; order Primates; family Galagidae; genus Galagoides; species Galagoides demidoff. The sequence goes on from CAUYQV010096662.1 coordinate 1,390, forward strand.
CTGATTGATTAGATAAAGAGGGACTTCATCTAACAAATGCAATCATTGCGCCCTCAATGAATCCCAAACAATTGGAAGAAAAAAACAATCATATCATCTTCAAAGCCATTCTATGCTTCCTCCTTTTTACAGATGAGGAAACTGAACTTTCAGCACAGAGGTGGTCGAGCTGGAATTTGAGCCCACAATTTCCTCTGAATAAAAACAGAAAACAGGGCAATATAGAGGAAATTTCTTGATGTTTTTAAGGAGACACATGCATCCTGTTCAACTTTACATCAGTTATTTGCTCAAATTCAAGAAATTTTTAAACTTCCCAGTTCAGTATTAGAAGATGTGAGAATCAGAAGCCCTGACCACTTGGTTCCTCCTTCATTCCCCTTTTGACCTGAGACCTTTCCCTGTGACATTCCTCATGAAATAACTTGCACCTTTTACTACTGTTCCTGGTACCAAAGCCGTATGATGCCGCAGTGAAGTCAGCGGGGATAGAGAAGGGTCATCTCTAAAGATGGACACATGCCTATGCCCCCTGCAAGACAACCAGGGCAGAATACAAAACAAGGGCCTGAACCTCCATTTGTAAGAAAAACACACCTGAGAGAGCATGAGGATCATTGGGCACAACATCCCCACAGCCTCCATTTCCTTCACTGCATAATATTATTGACACAATAGTGTTTTTAGCTTTGGCAAGACAATTGATTGTTCATGATATTCCCATGACTACAAGTTAAAATCTTTGGCCCTTGCCTTTAAATAGCAGCAGAGCTCTGTATACTTCCAAACACGTGTCTATGAGAAAAAGTAAAACCCACGTGTCTATGAGAAAAAGTAAAACCCTCTGCTGTAAACCAAGCAAAGTTCTTTCAGGCCCCAGAGTTTTTGTCTCTTTGCTCAAAGGCTGTCAAAAATACAGACATTGGGCTCGGCGCCTGTGGCTCAATCAGCTAAGGCGCCAGCCATGTACACCTAAGGTGGTGAGTTCGAATCCCCAGCCCAGGCCCGCCAAACAACAAATGATGGCTGCAACCAAAAAAATGGCCGGGCATTGTGGCGGGTGCCTGTGGTCCCAGCTACTTGGGAGGCTGAGGCAGGAGACTCGCTTGGGCCCAGGAGTTGGAGGTTGCTGTGAGTTGTGATGCCATGGCACTCTACCCAGGGGGATAGCTTGAGGCTCTGTCTCAAAAAAAAAAGAAAAAAAAATACAGACATTGCTCAAGCCAAAAAACCACCTTGAGTCAGTCAACAAGCATATACCAATTGCCTCTGAGGTTTACTGTATCCCATGAGGAAGACGGGATCTACAGCCAAGAAAGACACACAAACTGTGTGTTAGTACAGCCTGCTGTGATGCTGCAGATTTAGAGACTGGCATTTAAGGTATAAAACTGTGATTTATGGTCTTCAGCAGGAACATGATCATTCATTAGACAGAAAAATACAAAAGAGGATTTGCAGTAATTTTTGTATGTATTTCAAAGCTACTCTGGGTTACAGAAAATACTTATTTTTCTAAAACTCAATCTCAATTTCAATACAATATCCTGCACAATAACAGAAAATTGATCTAATTATTCAAAACTAATTCCAGGGTTTTCCAAGTCATTTTTTGTTGAATCTCGATATCGCCCACTTCTTCTCCGTTTGTGGGAGGAGCTAATAGTAATAGCAGCTAAAAATTTGTTAAGTTTATGGCATAATCCCTCTAGCCACTCCTTGTCTTCCCAGCCACAAGGGATCTGTCTTCTATTGATAGATTAGTCTACGTATTTTATAATTGTCTATCAATGAAATTGTACCATAGTCTTTTTATTTTGCTTTGTTTATTCAACATAATCATTTTGAGATTCATCTATACTGCTACTCGAATCAATAATTGGTTCCCTTTTATTGCATAGATACACATCAATTTTCTAACCATTTGATTAATAGTGGATGTTTCGGTGGTTCCCACTTCTCAGCTATTGCAGACAGGGTCACTGTGAATATTTACAGAGCAGCTTTGTTGCAGACACGAGCTTCCGTGTCTCCTATGCCTTTCCTTTTGAAATGTAGGGGAATGGACATTTTGGAATGTCCTCCAGTAGGAATACAGACATCTTCTTAAGAACATGCCACACCATTTTCCAAAGAGGTTTTATCATCTTACATCCCCAAGTCACGTATGAGATTTCGTGGGCCCCAGCACTGGGTACGGTCAGACATTTTAAATTCCAGCCACTGTGACGGGTCAGCAGTAGCATCTGATTGGGGTTAATTTCCGTTTGTCTAATGACTAATGAATGCTCTTTAGCGTCTTCCCATGTGCTCATTTCTCAAATGTAGAACTTCTTCGAGAAAATCCAAGTTCAAAGGAGAGGCCTTCATACCAGCCATTAACCTTTCCCTGCTCTGTAAATGCTCAAATGAAACATTATGAGATTGAATTAGTAGATCTAGTCAGATGGGATCTCAGGATGAAAATGACACCGCTGGGCAACCTGTCTGAATGTCGACACGCTCCTGAGCTCAACTTTCTGAAAATGATGCTAAATACTGTCATTTCTTACTCATAGCAACTGCTGAGAAGCTTTAGGGAATACTTTTTCAGCCTATCAGATGACAGGTAATACTGAATTACCATCACGGCATGATTAGAAGCAGTCCTTCCAAACAAGAGTTCAGGCTTCTTCCTAAACCCATTTGGGGTAGGGAGCTGCAGAGTCCAAAATCCTAATATCCAAAATAATTTCCTTCCAATTTGAGTACCAAAATAAACCATTTTCAAAGTGCGCATGAATGTATGATATAGGCAAAATGCCTATATGCCTCTGGCCAAAAAAGCCCTTTGAGAGAGACTAGTGAGAAGACTTTGTGCAGGCATACTTAAGAAACTGAGGCAGAATCCCATGTGGCCAGGTTAGTTGCGGACCTAACATGACCAAGGCTTTGGCTGGAATAGCATTTCCAGACTACATTAAGGAATTCAGGTTGACTTTATAAGGCCTATGAAAAAGCCCTTCAGAACACTGACCAGATACCCATCAGTAACCTTTCCTAATCTGTGGTAAGTGACGAAGGTTGCTTGCTGACAGGTCTGGGAATGGTAATGTCATACAGGTATCTAATGGCACAGATGAAACTTGGGCTCATGAAAGGCTTTTGAGAAGTCCAGCCTGAGAATTCTTTATAAAAGGCTCCAGCAAAAACTCCTCTTACTTAAGGCCTACATGGGAGCAGAGGTTTGCACACAAACTCCTGTATGCCCAAAAAGTTTCTCTATGCTTTGTTTAAAGGTTCGAAGTAACTGCCTCCAAACGGCATGGCATGGTTAGTAGAACAGATTCAAATCATCTCTTTCCCCCATAGCCTCAGGCTTCATCAGATAAGAACAAAGAAAGTAATAACTGACAACTTGTTCTTCATTAAGTTATGTTAAACCGGTTCTATTGAAAGGATTATGCTTAAAGTTATATGTTGGGTGGATTATCAGATTACCAGGGAGGAGCTACTTACAAGGCGGGTGGTCATAAGATGATTAAATGGATCAATGAGGTCATGGCTGCATTGTGCTCATGTACAAAATTCCCTATATAAGCCACTGCAAATCAAGAAGCTCGCCATTCTGCCAGAGCGAGCAGATGGCCACCTTTATTTAAAACACAATTTCAATAAGTGTGCTTATTCTTCGCGACACTGCTTTTCCGTGAGACCCTTACAGCAACAGGATGACGCCAAAGGTTTCCAAAGAATTTCTAGCTCCAATTTGACTAAATGTTTAATCCTATTAAAATGAAAACATTAAAGCAATAATGGTAGAACCTCATTTCCATTGCTTTAGTGACCACTTAATCACCTCTCAAATGGCAATCCCATCTTTTGGGCACCAGGTACTGGTTTCATGGAACAGTGGGGGTGGCCAGAGAGGGGGCATGCAATTCTCATGAGGAGCACACAACCTAGATAGATGCCTTGCATGCAGTTTACAGAAGAGTTGGCGCCCCTATGAAGATCTAACATTGCCCCCATTTAACAGGAGGCAGAGTGCAGGGGCTTCTCTAAGCGAGGGGGAGCAGCTGTAAATGCAGAGGAAGCTTCATTAGCTTCCCTGCCCACCACCCACCTCCTGCTGTGCAGCCTGGGGGTGGGTGTTGGTGACCACAGTTCCAAAAGACCTCTTCAACTTCAAAAGTTCAATCTTTTAAAAATTAGAAACACACCAGTAAAATCCTGAAATTTATATGTCTACTCTACTCTCACTTCCAACCTATTAAGGCCAAGAGAAAAGTCACATCTCCTAGTTATACTCTTCCAATAGGTTTTTTTTCTGTGTTTTCTCATCTATTGGTGCTATGATTACCAATTTCTCAGACATATAATGCAACAAATCCCAAAAGTCACCTTTATTTCTCCCTTTATCAAAAAGCTCCTTGGTTAATCAATACGCAGTTCTATAGATTTTTCTGCACCTTGGGAATCAAAGGTTTCTTTCTATCCATTCACATAGAGTGCTGGGAAGTCCAGGCCCTTGTCACTCTTCTCCCAAGTTATTCCAACATCAGCCAATCTCCTTATGATGAGGTATTCAGTTCATTATCCCCATTGAAGTTCTGAGCATGTCACTACAAGTTAAAAAACTTTCTATGGTTCTCCAAACCTATTTAACCTCCTTTGTTGTTTTTTAATATCCCCCCCCTCCAGTCTGGTCCCAAACAACCTATTACAATCTCATCATTTATTAATCCCATCCTATCAAAACACCACCATTTATTCACTATTCTCCAAGTATACCCACCCCGTTTTGCATCTTTAATGATGATGCTCCTTCTATCAACAAAGTCTGTCTCTTCCTTCCTTCCCTGCTTCACTTCTTCTTGTTAAGTCCTATTCAGCCTTCGAGACCTGGATCAAACATGCCACTACAAAGCATCCTTCAGGATCCCATAAAAAGTAATCCCCTCACCATATAACTTTTCATTATTCTTCTCAATTTATTATACTTTTCGTCTCATCTCATTAGTCTCTTCTATACTCTATTCCCTTGAAAACCGACTTGTTGTCATGATCATCTTTGTGTTGTCAATGTCAAAGCTCAAGGCTGACGTGGTCTGAATATTTGTGTCCCCCAAAAAATTCTTATGTTGAAACCTATTCACTAATGTAATAGTGGTGGGTGGTCGGGCCTTTGAGAGGTGATTAGGTCATAAAGGCAAAGACTTCCTAAATGGAATTAGTGTCCTTATAAACGAAGGCCTCATGACATTGCCTCCCCCCTTCTACCCCCCTGAACATAGAAGGTATCACCTGTGAGAAAGAGGATCCTTGCCAATTCACTGAACCTTGCACCTTGATCTTGGACTTCCCAGTCTCCGGAACAGTGAGAAATAAATGTCTGTCTTTATAAGCCACCCAGTTCAAGATATTTTGTTACAGCAATTCAAACAGACCAAGACAGGACTTTATCAATAATTTCTCCCTAGGCTGAAGACCCACTGATCAAGAATACGTAGAATAGGGTCATTGTTTTGAATGAACGTTTAATAAATAATTCCTAAATTGATTTATTTTAAGAACCATTGCTAGTTTTAACAAAAAAGACAATCAAAACTCACTGTTTGTTCAGAATACTCAGTAATGGATGATGTTCAAAGAAATTTCCTCTAGTGGCCCAACTGTTCTGTCTTCACATACCGTTATCCTTTGTTAAAAATAATCCAATAGTGAAAATATCATTCTTTGGTTGCCTTCCATCAACAAATCATCTAACAGTAAAGATACCGGGCTTTAGTTATCATCCATCAACACAAATTATTCATAATGTTGCTCAAATACCAAGACAAATTACGGTCATCTCTATACCCAATCGCTAATAAAATTTATATGAAATTATAAAATTACAATGCATAAAACACCTATGTGAGTTTATATCACTGAAACATGGGGTGGCTCCATGTGAGAGAGATGTTATTGATAAAATTGCATGAGTCATCCATGTAGACTTAATCTTCCTAGGACAAGAAGATGCAATTGTCTGTCATTTTCTTCTCTTAATAAGTTAGTAATATTAATGTTTGATTCCTTCTAGTTTTAAAGCATTATTCTAAGCATCATCTTACCAAAACAGCCAAAAGTCATTGAGAGTGAATATATATTGCTAGAACATTCATGAAATAGTCTCATCTTTAAATGAGAGATTTCCACTAAATCATTTGCAAGGATCTTTGCAGCTCTAACCTTTCACGATTCTTAGTAATATTTGTAAGTTGAATCAGGAAACTAATATGAAAGTTTCAGAATGTTTGGAGGTGATGGAAGCCTTCAAGGAAAAATAACAGCCACCTCCCCTAGAATAACTTTTTCAAAGAATGTAACTCTGGGAAGGTGTATACTTTCTTCAATGGCTCAATAAATCTTTAAGTTTACTGTTTTGTAGAACACATCAGCCTAGCCTGGTTTGTTTTTACAAATATAGTTTTACTTACACACAACCACACCCATTCATTCACACATTTTCTATGGCTACTTTTCAGTGATAATGGCAGAGAAGTTGTAGCAGAGACTTTACCACCCATCAAAGCCTAAAAGACTCCTGGCTCAGAACAGAAAAAGTTTGACAACCTTCGCTTTATAAAAATAACTTATTCTGGCTCGGCGCCTGGGGCTTAAGTGGCTAAGGCGCCAGCCACATACACCTAAGGTGGTGGGTTCTAATCCAGCCTGGGCCCACCAAACAACAATGATGGCTGCAACCAAAAAAAAAAAAAATAGCGTGACATTGTGGCCAGTGCCTGTGGTCCCAGGTACTTGGGAGGCTGAGGCAGGAGACTCGCTTGAGCTCAGGAGTTGGAGGTTGCTGTGAGCTGTGATGCCACAGCACTCTACCCAGGGTGACAGCTTGAGGCTCTATCTCAAAAAAAAAAATAAAAAATAAAAAAATTTATTTCCATGTATTTTTAGAATGTCAGGTTTTTTCTCCTACAAAAAAACTTGTAAAAGAAAAGATGGGATGAAAATTATTTCCATTTTTCTCATCAACTCATGTCAATTTGTAAATTATTAATGCAAGTTACATTGTTTAAAATGGATTAAAATGTAACTATGTTTCTGTGGAATCTAACATACACGTTTTTATAATTTTTTAACTTTCACAATGTCTGAAGAACACACTTGCAACCAGAACTGTCCATAATAATCTTTCCTTTCTGATTTCAGTCATCTGAATGCTATTTGGTAATATTCTCATTGATCAGTAGAGGGCGCGCTTGATTCAACAAAATTATACAGTAGACAAAACGGCCGCTCCTTTTAGCCTGTGAAAAGGTCAAGGACTGCAGGGAAGAAGCTTAAAAGGAGAAATTATCCATGAGTTAGTTTTCTCGTGTTATGTTGCTGCTGAAAAGGATTAGAATAGCACACGATGGCTGGTCTGTTACCATGTCCCCGATGGTGATGTCTGCCTCCTGACAGACAATTAGCATCCACTCTTATCTTTTCCCATCTCGTCCTGCTTTGCAGGGATCTTGAATATTTTCAACAAGAGACAGCAGCAACTTGGCTACAGAAAACAGGATTTTTTTTTGTTTGTTTTTAACCAAGATGTTACAGCACGTCTTGTGATAGTGGCTACCCTTACTCCACCCTCCATCTCTGCATAGTGGCTTCTCCCTGTGTAGTGACGCCATTAGTATTGAGGGGGCCATTGTCCATTGTAAGAAAACACAAAAGAACATCATTAGAAGTTCGGGTTTCTGTAGTGGCTCTCTGGGTTTTTTGATCAACACAGAGGCTGTCTGAAAAGTGAAACATTTCCAAGGAGAATGCACTGCTGGACTAAAGAATACAGGGGCCCCTAAAGAGAGCCTGGAAAAAACCCACCTACCAGCAGGCTAGACAAAGGGTGCAGGTTGGGGCCTCTCCTTTCAAAGGCCTGATTAGCGTGAGGTCTGGTTACCTGCTTTATCACTGTTTTGTTATGAGTGAAAGGTTTCAGCATTCTTAATTTGTCTTGGGGATGGGAAAAAGAAAGGCAAACTGGCCTGATGGGGGTCTAAGGGTAAAGGAGATCCATTTGGCCTTGGTGAAAAATAACAGACACAAAAGATGCAAGCTGTTCTACAAATTCATACTGAGTGCTTTTTTTTTTTCTAAAAAAAAAAAAAAAAAAAAGGCAGCCCAAAGGCACTGTTGCTTAGGCATTTATCTTGAAGAATAACATGTAGGCTCCGGCAGTGGCAGAAAATAGAAGTTATCCATTAGGCTAAAGCAAAAATAGATCCGATTAACTGAACAGGAAAAAAAAATCAGTTTCAGGAAGTGGGAAAAGTAAAGGAGGAAGTAATGATTTCACCTCATTACCGTAATTCTTGTTACTACTTTATTCTGAAGCACATGTAGGTTAAAAGTCTATAGAAATAATCTCACGGTGGGTACAATATAAAAATTTCAAAACATTTTCATACCAACTATAAAATGGGAACATATACATGTATCATGCTTTGAAGAGGTTTTTTTTTGTTTGTTTTTTGGGTGTTTTTTTTTTTTTTCTGGTAAGCAGCAGAATGTGGGCTTTTCATAATATTTTACTTCTGGTTCCCTGAAATTTTACCTATTAACACAATATTGGGAGGCACATACTACCAGTAATAACAAATGTCCGATCTGTATCGTCAGGTAACGAAGGGTTAGACGTCTATAATAGCTAAATGTTCATGGTTTTTTGTCAAATCAGGATGAAGTTTGACAAAACCTAGTACTTGGATTATTAGTTATAAATAGCAAGTGAAAAATATTTGGTAAGTGGACGAATACTCCACAAGAAGTAAAAATAATAGTGTTTAAAAAAAACGCATGAAGAATGGCCCAAATAGTTACTCCACAAAGAGTAGCTATGCATTCGGATCATAATGTAAGTCTAGTTTGGTTTGATTTGGACTTACTATGTCAATTTTATTAGCAGTTTGATCTAAATATAAATTGCCTTAATCTCTTCCTACTTGTACAGTCAGCTTTGACATTGCAACTGAATAGAGATACATGAGTTTATGTTTATATTTGAGTACATGCATGCAAGTTTTTGCTGTCACAGACTGATTTTTGTTGGAACACATTAGCTTAGTAGTTGAATAGTTTGTTTCTTTTACAATACTCCAAGCCAGAAAGAAGAGTTATATAACTAGACTATGTATACCTTTGGTAGTAAGCACATTATAAGATGCTCATCTTTCTGATTTTTACCCCAGGAAAGCATCTCACATGATAGCCCACTTAAAAAAAAAAAAATTCTTACTAAATAAGTGAACCAACATCTGATACAACCAAACTTTTTAATTATTTCACTGTTTCACTAAGTTATTTTTTTTAAAGAAGATACAAATCCCCACCCTTCCAAATCATATAATAGCTTATCGGTAGGTTTCATAGCACCTAATAAGCATTCTGTAACCTTCTGAGTCTACCCATGGAAAGCCTTAGTTCAAGTAAGGGAAACCACGTCAATTTAAGTCCTGCAACAAGAACCATTGCCTCATGAGCAGTCGAATTCCACCAGATCAAAAGGTTAAGCAGAAATACATCCATACATACATACTTGCCTAATGAGACTACCTACTGGTCATGCCTGGCTGCCTGGAGACTGTGGCCAAGCATCTTGGTGTGGGAGGAAGAGAATGTTGGCTTCAATTCTTACTCTGCATGAATGTCAGCAAGAAGCCGAACTCTCAGAGAGTCAATGCCCTCACTGAAAACCAGTGACAAAAACATCTGACTGTATTTCCCAAGGCTCCTTGGAAACAGGACGGCTCTTGCCTGCCTCCATCTACATGGAAGCCAACCACTGTTTGGTTTCATTGGTCACCGCACCAAACTCCCAAGGTTTAGAAAGTTAGAAATCATTGCATGTTACGTGTTGAGCTCAGCTCACCTACAATACCTGCTCTTACTGCCACAGCTGACTCTGAGATTTTCTCAAGAGCCCCAGGGTCATCCCTAGATAGGACACAATCTCGCTCCGTTTTTGTATTTCCTTAGTTACCAAGCATTTATGTTATGATCTCTGTTTGAAGTGCTTTGCTAACAATAACAGATTTGATCCTGTGAACTTAATGCCTCCTCCCCCTGAAACTTATGGCTGTGATCTTATTCTACCTAATAATCTCTTCCTGTTAAATAATTCAGCTTTCGTTCCTGAAACAAATGTGGAGTAATGGCAGTAGTTGTTAGCTGCAGGGACGAGCTTTAAGTGCACTCCAGAAAATTAGATGGGGAATATTCAAGAAAACCATTTAGAATTTTATCTTAGAGAAGAGGTGCCTTGTCCCTCGGCATAACCCTCTATTGCCACAGGCGGTTTCCTGTCAGCGTGGCCAGATTCAGGAGAAGAGTCCAGACATCTCGCTGCAAAACTCAATCCCATTTTGTGTGCCTTTCATTTCCACTGAAGCTTTGAAGTAAATAGGAACAGAACCAGACCTAGGAAATTACCTGAGGACTGAGACATTTTTGACGTGCGTCTTGAAACAGGGCGACGTTTTTCTTTTCTTTCTTGAGAACATGAGCTTTGTTTCATCTCGGACCCCTGAATGACAGGGACGATGATGGACTGACTGGGCAGGAGACTCACTTCCTCAATGCTGAATAGGGACCAAGAAAAGCCTTGGCTGCCACTTTGCAGTGTCTTGAGATTGTGGAAAATGTATTTATGATCTGCCTCACTTCTTACATAGAACATGGATTTATTAACTGCTGGATTACAGTGCAACTATTCTGTTAGAATATTTTAATATGAGAATAATATGCTCACTAGGAGACCTGATGAGGTGGGCTGCCATGACTCTGCCATTTATAGCTGTGTAAACCTGGACAACCTGCTTGACCTATTTGCCTCAGTTTTCTCAGTTGTAAAAACCTACTTCAAAAGTGTATTGTAATCATTAGACAAGTTAGTGCGTCTCAATCACCTAACACAGCACGTAACTCAGTGACTGCTCAATAAAATGACAGCTACTACCCGTATGACTAGCGTCTCGGCTGTAATTGAGATAATTTTTTCTCTTTGTTGACCAGTAAATGCACCGTTTTCTAAAGTGCTTTGAGCCCCCCTAGTCCCTGAAGTCTTGGGGAAAGAATTCCTTTGCTCAAGTATAGAAGTCACTGCATTTGGAAATTCAAAATATACCAAAACATTAACATACTTTGCCAGTAATTAAGAAGACTATTTCATTTTGTTCAACGTCATGAATTTCACATAAGACCATTTAACCCTCCAGTTCCACAGTCACTCATTCATTTGTGCTAGTTCATCTTTGTACCCTCCATGTTAGGCTCTTAGTTTTCTTAAAATGAGACTGTGCTGGGTTTCTTTAACACACGTGGACCGTCGGGCAGTTGAAAGCACATATACCCGTCTTAAGATGAAGAGATCCTCCTGGGTTATCTGAGTGGGCCCCAAACCCAATGACAACTATAATTATAGAGAAATGGAGAAGATTTGAGACACGAGAGAAAAAGAGGACAGAAGAGGAGGTAGCAACGTGACCACAGAGACAGAGAAAAGAGGGATGTGACCACAAGACAAGGGATGCTGGCAGCCGCTGGCAGCTGGAAGAGAGAGGCAAGAAACTCTCTCCTAGATCCTGCAGAAAGAATTCAGCCCTGGACAACTTGATTCCTCACTCCCACCTTCTAAAACTTGAGAGGATCAATTTCTGTTGTTTTAAGCCCCTGAGTTTGTGGTCTTTTGTTATGGAGCCTCAGAGATGAATGCACCCAGTTTAACCGTCTACAAAAGGGTTTTTATAAAGGCATGCTTCTGTCCTGCCACTGTTCTCATGGTGCCCTGAGGTTCAAGTGCAATAATGTGTGTAGAAACGCTTCCACAGATTTAAAGTACTTGGGTGACATTATTTTACCATCAGTGTGCGGAACCCGTGAACTCTCTTTTCTTCAATTGAAACAAGGATTCCAACTTTTGACGCTTGGCAACTCCTCTGCTTTTTCTTTTATTCCTTTTTGTTTTGTTTTATCAAAGCTAGGTCCATGATTCCCATCTCCTCCCAATGAATGTCCAGCATAGCCAACACTGGAAAACCTTGGCCATCCCTTCATTCACCTCCTGAGTGGACAAATTTATAGAATTGACCTGAAAAATTGTTCATCTCCCCCAAACAAGTCAAAGCTTCAATTAATATTGTACATATTTAAATTGAAACAAACCCTTTGAAATAATGGGGTTTCTTTTTAATTAATCTACATCACAAGGGACCATCTCACTTTATTAAATTACTTGCTCCAGAGATATTTAACAATATGTTTCCATTTTAATAAATGACGCACTTGACACGTTTTAGTGGAATCTGCTTCTTTGGGGTCTGAGAACGAAGCTCATGTAGCTTGTCTCAAACTTTTTCCTGAGCAAACCACAAGTGCGATGGCTTTTAAAACTGACCAGATGCAATTAGAGATGCCGCTTTCCAGGCAGGGAGACACATGAGAGGCTCCTTTGTTAGAGACTCGCTTCCTTAACTAGCTGGAGAAAGGCAGCTCAGAGATGGCACATCTGTCAAGGAGCACGGTGAAAGCACCAGCCGGGATACTCTCACTTTCTTTCTGAAACTCTGTCTTTTTCCTATTCATCTCACCAATTGACCTACTCCCTGCAGTGATCGGATTTCTCTTTCCTTTTAAAGTAAGAATCTTCGTTTGATAGAATCTAGACTGGACTGAGTACATAGCTCAGAGTAGCAAGTGGTTTCCAAGGGGTCTCTGACTGCAGTATTCACATTTAACTATATTTCTAAAAGCTGATTTCTTCGTTTCCCCCAACATCCTAAACGTCACTGGAAATTCCATGAATGTGTAGGGAATCTCGGGGAAACCACGAAGGGTTTCCATGCTAACTCATATTTTTCCTACGTCACAGTTCAATGCCATCTGGACGTTCTGCCCCAGGGTTTGTCTACATAGCGTTTAATTTTTTTAAGTGGGTGTGCTGGGTGAACGGGATTTTTCCCCAATTTTATTTGTGACTTGCTGTGTATATAACTCAGCTTCATCTACACATCTATGTAAATCTACCACATTGACGTAGGCAGACAGAGAGGCATCACTGCCCCAGATCGAGAGTTTACTAAGCTAACTCTGATAATACACACCCTACTGACCCATCATATTCCCTTGTAAATCACGGCAGGTGAAGGATGTGAAGAAAGTTTTCACTGACATGAGCCCATTATCATAATCTAAAGAGATTCCCAGTTTTCCCTATTAGAAACTAGCATTCTATGTATTTTGTGATTGATTCTACAAATTTGTAAATTTCAAATATGTGCCAGAAATGTATCCAGGGGAATAGAATATATTGGGGAACTAAAGAAATAAAAATCTCTGCTTTCAAATACTCTCTATATTCAAATAATCAATAGTAGTTAACTCTTAGTATTGATCAACACTGTTTTTAGTAGCTGGTAATATATACTCATTTAGTCCTCACAAGTGTCTTCAACTGAGGTACAAAGACTTAAATGACTTACCCAAAGATATAAGAACCCAGTTCATCCAACTTTAACCCTCAAAGGAAAATTAAATTGCAGGGAGATACAGTGGCTCATGCCTGTAATCCTAGCACACTGTCAGGCCGAGGCCTGTGAATTGCCGGAGCTCAGGAGTTTGAGATCAGCCTGAGCAAGAATGAGACCACATCTCAACTAAATATAGAAAGAAAAGAAAATTAGCTAAGTGTTGTGGCAGGTGCCAGTAGTCCCAGCTGAGACAGGAGGATCACTTGTGCCCAAGAAGTTGAGGCTGCCATGAGCTATGAACCCACAACACTCTATGCAGGGTGACAGATTCTGTCTTTAAAAAAAAAAAAAAAAGGAAAATAAAAATGCAAACATTTGCAAAAGGAAATGATAGAAGCCCAATGCTTAGGTCAGTGGTCAATAGAATCTAGTAGATAAATTCATCTCCACTAAATTTTGAGAGATATTTTATTATGTAACCTCCTTTTATAAGCAACAGGAGTTGCTTAATATTAACAAAATTAATATTTTCCAGGTATTAAATGACATAACCAATATAACAATTCATATTCCAGTGTGCTAAGAAAGTATAATTGGCAATAGCTTTATTAGTGAACTATTTTAGTAAGAAAACCATGTTAGTACACACAACCATTCACAACCATACATATATTATACACAGATAGTTTGGTAAATGTCTTCCTGTAGCCATTGCCCTGCACTTAGATGCTCACTGGACAGGAGCAAGGACTTAGCACAGGACTTGGAGGACTTAGGCTCCTCTAAGTAACACTACGAACCTCTGTGTTAACATCAACAGGTGATAAAGAGGGTCAAATAGCTAATCGCAGCTGCCAAGAGGAGAGGTCCATGAAACACAGAAATCTGCAAGCCAGGGAGCAGACTCTGCTTTTCTAACTCCCAGTGCATTCTCCTCTTTCGAATCATGCTAACAGCACTTTCTCTCTATAGGGCTTGGCAGTCCATTAAAGCTAAAAATGCTTTAGTCTTTGAAGCAATAAGTTGAATAATTACTCCTTGAGTCTTTCTCGAAGTCATCTGAAAGATGACCATTGCAAGATAGACTTACTTCTCATGAATGATCTACGTTAAAGAGCAGGTTACAGAGCAGCCAGGACTAGCCGAGCAAAGTTAGTGGCCGTGAAGTGACCAGTAAATTGTCCAAAGAGCAGTAACTGCCTCAGCTGCCAGGGCTCTGCTAAGCCTTCACGAGCAGCATGGTCTGGCTTGCACTACTGCCAGCCTTTCCAGTAATGGTCAAGATTTTTTGCTGTTGCTTACCATGAACTTGTGAAACAATTGCTTTTATACAAGTCTATGATATTCATCTGCTCACTCAGAACCAAGGCTGAGTTACCCTGGCAACGTGGTGGCAAAGACTGTAGGAAACTGCACAGTCCGACCCTAAAGTCATTTCAAATCTAACACACGACGTGGAAGGATAAATAATCCTAGTGCATGCACGGAGGGCATTTCACATGTATTTTCTTATGGATAAACACAAGTTCTGCCATTTGCTGATTGTGTGGTTGTTGTTAAGTTACCTAATCTCTCCTTGCCTCTATCTTCCCAATTGTAAAGTCCAAGGTCATGGTGAAGGTTAAGTGAGGGACTATCAAAGCCCCTCAAATCCTCATATGTAGTGAGCATTTGATAAATGTTACCTGTTTAAAATTCTAATGAAATAAACTTATTTGTGGTTACTCAGCATTACCTGTCAAAGGAGGGTTGGGTGTTTTTTCCCTGAGGGGAGAAAGAAAATTCATCCTTCCCTAACAGAAGCAGCTCTGAATCTTCCACACACTCAGCTTCTAAGTAATTGTTTCTAGCTCTTTAGTTCAATATCCTTGCCGGATAAGGGGGGGAAAGAGTTAAAAATTCATAGAGAATTACTTTATAAAACAGACTGCAAAGGAAATCTCAGGCCACAGGTGCAAGAAGATAAACGTATGGTGTTGAGCTGGCAACACCTTTTGATGGTAAGCAGGCCCAGTTCAAGTGGCTCTGAAACTATTAATTCAGGATGCCTCAGAAGCTGGATTCTGATTAGATCTGTCAATCAAAATAAAGTTGAATGGTTTGGGCCTGTTGCGCTGATGAATCCTTTTGCGTCTCTATAGCCTTTTATTTCACAGGAAAAATTTTGTTCCGTGCTGCATGAGTGCATTGAAAAGGTAACGTATGTGAGTGGTGCATATGTTGGTAAAAAGAAAAGATAAGACAGTACCTTCAGGAGAAGATTTTGAGGATGGTGGACAACCAGAAATCGTGCTGTACAAGGAATGGAGAGAGAATCAAATGTGTGAACATGCCCACCAGCTACTTACTAACATACTCTTAGGAAATACTTGATTATTCTCTAAACAATGCTTTTCTAATTCCTCTCATCAGTGAGCGTCTCAGCTTTTTAGTCTGTATTAGGTTAATAGGCCATAATCACTGGAGAGGAATGCTGGTTATTCAGAAAGCAATTCAATTTAAAATTTGCCTTTTCTATGTATTGCTGATGTAAGACATAGAACAAAGGCTAATATTTAGCCTTACGTGTTACCCTTAAATAGGGGTTCTTGATAGTATTTGAATAGATAAGTGATTATTAGGCAATGAGAACACTGGCTATGTAATGATGTTAAAGTATTAAATTTTAACGTGTTTGAAGGTCATCTTATCATTGTGTTGAGTATTTATAGACAAATGAAGTAATATAGGTAATATACTTAAAAATTACCCAGTTGAGGAAAGACGAGGGAGTAATTGGAGACTACATGAAACAAGAGGCAAGATGAATGAGGTCCTTATGTCCCACTCACCAGTAACTACCTTCTAAGCTACGACATGACTTAATCCCCCTTACCGAACTTGTTTCCTCTTCATCTTGAAAATACATAATTTTTTGGTAACTTTATTGTCTAGCAATGCAGGGTTACATTTTTGGAATCATCTTTGAATTCTTTTTTAGCCACTGCAGGCTAATTTCCAAGTCCTGTACATAGAACCCCCCAAAAGCCTTTTCCATAATAATCTGTTCTTTTATTATATTACCATCAAAAACTCAGAGCCTTAGTATTTGTAGGGCAGCTTTCCTACCTATTATTACAGTCTCCCTGAGAGATTCATCCTAAAGTACCAATTAATTCATATTACTCCTTTGATCTAAAATCAGATATGGTTCCCTATTGCCTTCTTAAGAAAAGTATAGTAGGACAGCACCTGTGGCTCAAGGAGTAGGGCGCCAGCCCCATATACTGGGGGTGATGGGTTCAAGCCCGGCCCCCAACAAAACTGCAAAAAAAAAAAAAAAGAAGGAAAGAAAAGCAAAGTATAGTAGATGAGGAGAAGAAACAGAATGGCATCAGAAAACCTGAATTCAAATCCTCACTGTGCTATTTACTTGCTGTATTTCTTGGGCAAGACAATTTATAATCCAAAAGGAAGTAGTATAGATGAAAGTGTCTTATTGCTGGGTCCAGTGGTTCACGCCTATAATCCTCTTACTCTAGGAGGCCAAAGTGGGAGGATCAACTGAGCTCAGGACTTTGAGACCAGCCTCAGCAAGAGTGGCACCCCACACACATACTAAAAATAGAAAAACCAGCCAGGCCTTGTGATGGGTTCCTATAGTTCTAGATACTTGGGAGGCTGAAGCAGGAGGATCTCTTGAGCCCAAGAGTTTGAGGCTGCTATGAGCTGTGATGCCACAGCACTCTAGCCTATAGAAATGAGGGAAGAAGGGACGGAGGGAAGGAGGCAAAAAGGAAAGAAGGAAAGGTTGGTCCTGTGAAATATTTAAATAATGATGAGCCATCATCACATTGACTATGAATAAATGATAATGCATCAGCTCACCATGGGACAAGTACTGCTCTAGGTACTGGATATATTTCCATGAAAAGAGAAAACCCAGGTTTTCGTGAACTATTTTAGAGGAGACACACACACACAATAAACATGATAAACACATGATAAAAACCCATCACAGTAAATAATATTTGTCAGATGTGTTAAAAGGTAGGCACTACAGAAAAGCACAGCAAGGGAAAAGGAATTGAGGGTGCTGTGGTCAAGATAGGCCATCTCAGGAGGCCTAGGAGTCCAGGGAAGGGAAGGAGCTGCATGGAAGGTGTGAGGGGAGAGTAGATGGCAACAAGGTCACAGAGGAGCTAACACAAGAGACACAGCCTGGGACAAGGCACAGAGAGGTATATGAGCCATGTAAGGATATGGCTCTAAGGCATTTATTCTATGGGAACCAAGAACTGACAGAGGCTTTTGAGTTGGTGTGACAAGATCTGCTAAACATTTTTTAAAAGATCACTATGGTAGCTATAGGTATGTGAAGGGTGGAAGCAGAAAGACTTGTTAGGCAGCTACTGCAGTCACCCACATGAAAGATGATGAAGGCTTGGATCAAAGTGGAGACAGGAAGAAGGACTCACACGAGATATAAAGAAAAGTGAGACCCAAGCAAAAGGAAAGATGGAATTGCCATCCCCTGAGACGAGACAGGTGCCGGGAAAGCAGGTTGGGAGTGGAGATCAGGAATCCAGCACTGGACATGTTAAATTGGGGATGCCTGGGAGACACGAAAGTGAAAATGTGTTTACTTTCGTAAGTGATACGGTAGGAACCAAGACCACAGTAGGCGCCTTCCATGCACCATCTCATTCAAGATGATTATTACAGCATCTTTATGTCTAATTTTTTCCTATATGCTAATTAACTTGCCAAGATCATGGAATAAAAGGAGACGCTCAAATGTGAACACATTCTTCTCTGTCCAAAATCTGTACTCTGAAACCTCTATTCTACACAGTCTCATAATGGGAACTTCCATTATAATTTCTATAATAGGAAAATACCCAAGTGCCACGTTCCTCAGCACATATTACCTAACCAAAAACTGGCCAGCTAGTAAAATACAACAGTAGTTAACTTAGAATGAGCGGCACAAAAAGTATCTGAAAAACCAACCACGAGAACAGTTTTCCAAAATTCCCCAAACTATGCCCCAGAGGCACATCAGGAAATCAAAACTTGGCATCAGGCCAGCTTTGGAGCTTTCATCATTTTACTCTCAAAAGATTATTATTCCCACTTTAAGTAGCTTATGTGATTTAGCTTCATAGGTCAGACCAAAAAGTCAGCAGTCATTTGGAAAAAGGCCCTGCTATTGTGTTCAGTGATACTCTATATTGGCAGGAAGTAACCATTTATGCAATTATTTTGCGTAATCCTCACATTCCTGTTGGTATAAGCTAAAGGAAAGAAAAAAAATATTTGATGATCATGTTCCTTAGTGTGAAATCGGACAAATGCTGCCCCATTGCTGATCCCCTCTTTCTGCTAAAATACAATTATGCTGCTGTGGTTCCTACAACGAAGGCATCAAGAGAAAATTATTTTCTTGCAGTGAACAGGAAGCTTGAGGTAGCAACACATTTTCATTACTTTTTCATTTTACTTCACGAGGATTCAATTTCTACTTGAAATAGTATCTACTTCTAAAGCCAACGCAAAGACCCAACAACTATGAAGTTTTTCATTTAAAGACGTTGTGAACCAGAGTGAAACCCTTAAAGTCAAAATTGTGTCCTGTTTTTATTCCTAGTGACCTTTAGTTTTGTCTCTAATTGACCCTGACCTGCCAATAAAAAAATTTTAGATTTTGAAAGGAAAAAAAGCACATTTCTCCTTTTATATTCAATTATGTTTCACTCACCTGCTTTGTACTTTCATGCAAGCTAACACATGAATAAAGTCAATAGGACTGGTTCATAAACAAATATCAGATATTTTAGGATTCATACAAATGATATATTTTACATTTAAATAGTGCTCATGTCATGTCCAACCTGAAATTCATAGTCCTTAGAATATCAACCTACTTTACACAAACTTGGCAAAAGGCTCAGAGTAGATTCCAAGCAATTTCCAATCCCGTGGCAGCTTCAATTTCTTAAGGGTGTGTTAGAGTTTTCTAGAGAACCAGAAAAACAGAACAAGTGGATTAATGAGACAAGAAGGAAAAGACAGGTTTTGAGGAATTGGCTCACACAGCTGTGGGGCCTAATAAGCCCAAATCCGCAGGGCAAGCCAGCAGGCTAGAGACCCAGGAAAGACCCAATATTGTACTTGGGAAGGAAGAATGCCTTAGTCATAGGGAACCCTAGTCCTTCTTTCACAAACATGTAGACTAGTAGTCGACCAAGTATCTGGGTACCATGGCCTAGACAAGTTGACATATAAAACTAACCATCCCAGGAGGCACTGAGAGAATTTACAATGCCAACAGAAATTATGGAGATGACATATAGGTTCCATGAACAAGAGTAAAAACTTTAATGTATAGAGGAACAAAGGAATGATTGTTATTACAGTTCATTTCAGTAGTATTAACTATAGACTACAAACATATTCATCATGAGACCTTCTCTTGGGCTTCTTGTAGACAGTGGTTTTCAACCTTCCTAATGCCATGATATATTTTCATTGATACAAAGGGGTCACGACCCACAGGTTGAGACCAACTGTTCCAGACATTTTGAATCAGAAATTTGGTGGTGGAGCCCAGCAATCTGGGTTTAGACAGGCTGACAAGGTAACTCTAATGCTTGCTAAAGTCTATAAGCCAGTGAGTTAGAACGTTGTAGCACCACAGCAATTCACAAATTCTATTTATCCAGGAGAAAAAGTTGATTTTGATATTGCTACTTGGTTAATATATCTAAACAGCCAGTTTCCATTCACCAGCTATTGTTTACAGAATACTCACTATGTTCCAGGCTCTGTGTTGTTATTTATTCTCCTAGACTAAAAAGGAGATGACCACCAGAATCAAGTGAGGCTGCCAGGTAGATCTGGGCCAATTTGTGCCGTGTTTTATCTGCCACATTAAGGTTTGTTTAAACACTGATGACTTAACTTTTTAAAAGGAAAATGTCAATATCAAAAAATAACTCTAAGAGCAAATGAAAAAGTCAGATATCCGGGATGTGATGGAACTGCCCATAGGAAAAGTAGTTGGGAAACACAACAGTCCAGACAAGACAGAAGAGTAGTGGAAGATAGAAAATGATTCCAGAAATAGAATCAAGGGAAATAAGTGATCAAATGGATAAGAGACATGAAGAATAGAAGATGCTAATGTTCATCGCAGGAGGGTGTAGACATGTTAAGTACACATTTGTATCTATGCACTTACAATTAAAGAGAAAGCCCAAATTTAAAGCAGAGGTAATTTGGATATGAACAGAGTAATATTGCAAATTAAAGATAAATATCTTAGTGTAAGTAACAACTTTGGCATTCCTTGATATGAAGGTCATAGCTAAAGCCACAGGGGAAGATAAAATTGCACAGACTAGTGTATTTAAGCCATGATTTCCAATCAGCCTGAGTGGTGGGGAAGGGGCAGAGGCCATGATTTTCATCAGTAGTATATCTATTAAAGCATAATGAATACATCCAATGCACAGTAAAAGGTAAAATGTGACAAAGTCCTGGCTGATGAGATGTGCAGATATAGAGAGCTGCTGCTTGGGTAAAGCACAGATGAAAGTAGACTGATACATGCCTCAAGTAAAAACAAGAAAATATGAAAACTCAGGGCAGAATCCTATACACATAAAAGGATTTTTATAAAGACAATCAGGAAGGCAGGGTAAGAGGACTTGATACAATAGGCTTAAAAGAATTTGCAGAGAGAGGAGATACAGAATTGAGTATTGGTAAGAAAACCAAGATAGCAGAGTCCTGCAGATGAGGGAAGTGGGAGGGAACCCTGAGTCCTAATCGGAACTCAAAACATCAATTGCAGATGGTATTAGTAGTGCCCAAGAGTCCAGTAGGCTTTGGAGTACAGAGGAGGGGGAGGTCATTTAGAGCTGTTTACTTTCTCTCATTCTCACTTTCCCACCCTACAGGAGCAAAGTAGACCCCTCTCCTTGAGCAAAATTCTATAGCAGAAGTTACTGGAATTAGGAATGAGCAGGTTTGCCATGGGACTCAGCTGAAGTTTTTCATGATAACCCAGGTAATAATAAATCGGTTGTTTTAGAAAACATTTTTTAAGAAATGCTGTTCCACAGTTGCTGTGAGTTAACAGTTTCCACTGTAGTTTCTATTAGTGTCTATTTTTTGTGTGCTTGTTTTATGAAATTTATGACACATTTTATGAATACACTGTCAACATCATTTCAGCTTCTCTCCTTCTTGGCTGCCTCCTGAGGCCCTTGCCTTTCTCCTGGAGGGACCTGTGTACTGTTGTCCCAGCCTCTCTGGTGAGGGCGTGCCTCCATTGCACCTTCTGTTATTATATCCCCTCCTCAGAGTCTCTGGAACATAACAGACTATTGGAGAAACATAAGGAAATGTATGTCACATGATTATTTCAGTTAAAGTCAAAAAACAAATACCATCATGATTACCCATTTTAAAGCACAGCATTATTTTAAGAGTGATAATTACTAGAAGTTTCCCACAGAGCAGGGATATCCATTCATGAATAGAAAAGTCACTTTAAGTCAGCAGTTCTCAACCTGTGGGTCACAACCCCTTTGTAACAATGAAAATACATTGCAGCATTAGGAAGGTTGAGAACCACTCCTCTAAGATAACTGTGCTAAAAATGATTCCTTTTACATTTCCTATTTTTAATTTTCTCATTGCTTGTTATTAACATACTAGTAATTTTCATATTTTTTGACAGATAATTTAATTTACAAAATCTTTTCCCTAGAAGAATACGAAAAGCAAATAAAGCCATGTGTGGTGGCCAGAGCCTGTACTTCTACCTACTTGGGAGATAGGAGGATTACCTGAGGCTAGCCTGAGCAACAGAGCAAGACCCTGTCTATTAAAAAAAAAAAAAGAAGAAGAAATAAATTAATCTCTAGTAACTAGAAAAAAGTTAATATTTTTTCTAACAAACAGGAATGTCCTTCAAAGGATATTTCAGGAAAAATTTAGAGGGACATAATAATTTAAACACCAAAGGTACTGATATCTACTTACACCTGTATTAGAAATCATTTCTATTTTTATCATTAAAAAATGGACTAGTTTACTAATAGTAATCGGAGTAAAAAGTGATAGAGTAAAAAAGATTTGTGAAGACAAAAAGCAGAATTTCTAAAGCCCAAAATGTTTTCAAGTTTTGATCAATGGCTTTTATATACTAAAGTGAAAAAGATGACATCCACTGCTTCCAACTAAACCGTGATCTGGGAATGTACAGCTGGACATTCTAAGGATGAAACAGAGCAAAACAAATGGGTAGTATTCTGAAAAGTATGCATGGCTAGATTCTGCATCCAGTCTTATCAATAAGGGAAGTCAGTTGTTCTGGAATATAGATGAGTTGCCTATGAGAAGTTGAGGAGGAAGGTGAGGAGGATCAGAGAAGTAGACCACAGAGAAGAATATAACATCATAGTTACCAAAGCAGCAGTACTGAAAGAAATAAATCTGCAAGTAAAACAAAACCAAACACCTTCAGAATATAATTTTTCAACTCAAATTTTGACTGCTTCAAACTTTAATAGGAATCTTAAGTAATGGAAAAGGCGATCTTTTTAACAAAAAGTCATGGTATGCCCATTTATTTTTGGTGTTACTGCAATTGCAAGGGGCATCCTCAAAAAAACTTTTCCCAAGCCGATTTTGTCAAGAGTTTTTCCCAAACTTTTTGGAACTTTTATCATTTTCTGTCTTAAATCTAAATCTTTATCCAGTGAGAGTCAGTTTTTTTTAAGTCGTGAGAGATGCAGGTTCAGTTTCAGTCTTCTACATGAGACCAACCAGTTCTCCCAGCACTGTTTATTAAATAGGGATTTTTTCCTCCCAGCGCAAAGTTTTTGTTCAGTTTATCAAAAATCAGATGGCAATGCATGGCTGAGTTCATCTCTGGATTCTCTATTCTGTTCCATAGGTCTATATCTCTATTTTTGTGCCAGTACCATGCTGTTTTGATCTCCATACTATAACCTGAAATCTGGTAACCTGATGCCTCCAGATTTGTTTTTATTTCTTAAAACTGTATTAGCTATTCAGGGGCTTTTTCTGGTTCCATAGTATTTATTATTTTTTCAAGTTCTTCAAAGTGTGGCATTTGTGCTTTGATGGAGATTGCATTAAATCTGTAGGTGCTTTTGGTAGATAGTCTGGACATTTTAACAATGTTGATTCTTCCCAGCCATGAACATGGTATGTTCTTCCATTTGTTAATGTCTTCTACTATGTCTTTTCTCAGGTTATGTAGTTCTCTCTGTAGAGATCCTTCATATCCTTTGTTAGGCATGGTCCCAGGTATTTCATTTTCATAAAATGATATGAAGCTATTGTGAAGGGTATTGTGTCTTTGATTTGATTCTCAGTTTGACTGTTATTGCATATATGACGGCTATTGATTTGTAGACATTAATTTTGTATCTTGAGACTTTTTGTATTCCTTGGTCACTTCTAGGAGGCTTATAGATGAGGCCCTGGAATTTTCTAAGTCTAGATCATATCATCAGCAAAGAGGAGGAGTTTGACCTCCTCTGTCCCCATATGAATACCCCTGATATCCTTCTCTTGCCTGATTGCGTGGGCTAAAACTTCTAGCACTATATTGAATAGAATGGTGATAGAGGAATTTCTTGGTTCTATTCTAAGTGGAAATGCTTACAGTTTTATTCCATTCAGTATTATATTGGTTTTGGGTTTATTGGAGATGGCCTCTATCAGTTTGCTAAGGATACAACAACTAAAGTGACCAACCTTCAGAATGAGGGAAGATATTTGCATGCTATGAATCTGAGAAAAGGCTAATAACTAGAATCTATAGAGAACTCTAATCAACAAGAGCAAACAATCCCACTTGTAAGTGGGCAAAAGACTTGAACAGACCTCTTCTGAATGGCCAGCAAAGACATGAAAAAATGTTCATCATCAGAGAAATGCAAATCAAAAATACCCCAAGATATTACCTAACCCCAGTGAAAAAAGCCCAGATCACAAAATCCCAAAGCTGCAGATGCTTATGGAGACGTGGAGAGAAGGGAAAACTTATTTTTCTGGTGAGACTGAAAACTAAAACAGCCTCTACAGAAATAAGTATGTAGAAACCTTAAAGAGATAAAAGACAACCTTCCTAGTAATCCCATTACTAAGTAACTACCCAGAAGAAAAAATCATTTTACCATAAGGAAATTCACACTAGAATGTTTCTTGCAGCTCAAATCACAGTCACAAGACGTTGAATCAACTCAAGTGCCCGTTAGCACATGGATGAATTAATAAACTATGGTATATGTATACAGTGGAATACTATTCAGGCATAAAAAAGGTGGAGACTTTACATGTTTTATATTTACCTGGATGGAGTTGAAACACATTCTACTTAGATAAACAACTACAATAGCTTCAAAGAAAATGAAATATCTGGGAACATGCCTAACAAAGGACATGATGGATCTCTAGAGTGAGAACTATATAACCCTGAAAAAAGAAATAGTAGAAGACATTAACAAATGGAAGAACATACCATGTTTATGGCTGGAAAGGATTAACGTTGTTAAAATGTTCCATCACAAGAATGGAAAAGTATCCAATGTACTCTACTAATATGAAATCATGTAGATAAGCAACTACATGCCCACATGAGAAAAAGAATGTAATTGAATTCAAATAGGTACGAGGAAGGAGGGGGGAAAGGGGAAAAGGAAAAAGGGAGAAGGGAGGGTGATTGGCAAACTTTCACCTAAGGTGCACATTGTAAGGGTATACAGCATACCACCCGTGTGAACTTTACCTAAGAAATGCAAATGATGTAACCTAATCATCTGGATCCTCATATTAATCTGAAATTTAAAAAGATAAAATAAAGAATCATAGTACATCATACTTTTGGAAATTCTATAAGATCATTTTCACTGGACCTTTGGCATATGGACCACAGTGTATGTGTCTCCATCTATACAGATGGTCTCTTAACTTCTGATGGTTCCATTTAACAATTTTTGATTCTATAGTGGTGTGAAAGTGATAAAC
The DNA here is from genome assembly GCA_963574575.1 of Galagoides demidoff. Classification (NCBI taxonomy): domain Eukaryota; kingdom Metazoa; phylum Chordata; class Mammalia; order Primates; family Galagidae; genus Galagoides; species Galagoides demidoff. Next base: position 26,937 of record CAUYQV010096662.1, read on the forward strand.
ATTTAGTAGAAACCATATTTTAAGTACATACAATCATTGTTTTTTTATGTCAGTGTAGTATTCAATAAATTCCATGATATTCAATGTTTTATTATAAAATAGGCTTTGCATTAGATGATTTTACCCAATTTCAAGCTAACTGAAGTGTTCTGAGCCTGTTTAAGGTAAGCTAGGCTAAGCTATGATATTGGTGAGCTAGGCTAAGCGATGCTGATTGATAGATGCATTTTGACTCTTATCTCCAGTTTAGGTTGTCTACTAGGATGGAACCCCATTGTAAGTCAAGGAGTACATGTATATCTATATCTGAATAGATTATATAGGTCTCTAAACCTATATTTAGATCTATAGAGACATATAATCTATCTACATAGATATAAATGAATTATCACCTGCCAAATTATAAGAAAACCAATTATAAATTTTAGAATTTTAGGTGCTACTTAATTGTGGATCAACTTTCTTTCTTTTTTTTTTTTTTGAGACAGAGCCTCAAGCTATCCCCCTGGGTAGAGTGCTGTGGCATCACAGCTCACAGCAACCTCCAACTCCTGGGCTCAAGCGAGTCTCCTGCCTCCGCCTCCCAAGCAGCTGGGACCACGGGCACCCGCCACAATGCCCGGCTATTTTTTGGTTGCAGCCATCATTGTCGTTTGGCGGGCC
>CAUYQV010096663.1:0-14076 GCA_963574575.1 Galagoides demidoff
GGCGCCTGTGGTCCCAGCTACTTGGGAGGCGGAGGCAGGAGACTTGCTTGAGCCCAGGAGTTGGAGGTTGCTGTGAGCTGTGATGCCATGGCACTCTACCCAGGGGGATAGCTTGAGGCTCTGTCTCAAAAAAAAAAAAAAGCTCTTGTCTACCTCCCTCACAGCTCCTCTCCCCTCCTGGCACCGGCACTCTGCATCTCTGACATCTCCGGTCTGCAGGGCTGAGGGCAGAGGTCCAGAGTGCTCCCCATCACAGCACCCTACAGAATCACAGGGCCCCTGCCAGGTCCTTAGCCAGTCTCAGACTGGTGGTAGGGGGGGCTGCCCCTGCTGTGGGCTCTGTTGACAGCCAGGGTCGCTGCAGGGAGAAGGCCCACCAGAAAGGAGGCATTCGCCCGGTATGAAGTGTGGCAAACTCAGGACAGGAGAGTGGGAGGCAGAGGGCACACTGCAGGGCCTTGTTCATGGTGAGACTGACCTCAGACCGGTGGCCCTGTGCCAAGGGTGGGGTGGGGGGATGGTGGTTGTCTCTGCTCCCCCTTCCTTGCCAGAACTGTCCTGTCTGTTGACAGTGCCTGGCAGAGAATTGCTGGTGATGCAGAGTGGGTTTGCAGAGCCAATGTAGATGGGTGGGCTGGGTGCTGGGGACAGAACACTCCAAACTGTCAAGGCTTGAGTCAGGCCATGAGATGGGGATGCTCTAAGGGTCTTTGAGAATATCTGAGGTGTCCCACTTGGGTCCTTTGTGCCCATCAAGGCTGCTAGTTAAGGCTGCCCAGGGGACAGGCTGGGTTCTGCCACTGCAGCCGTGCCAGGCCCTGGGACACAGACTCCTGTCAGCCTCTACCTGCCCAGAAGCCCCACCCCACATGGTGGGATTTTTAAGAACAGAAACCACAAGAAGGGGCAGAGCTGAGGTCATAGGCCTTGCTGGCGAGACCTGGCCCGTTTCCCAAGGAGGTTCCAGGTTCTTGTCCCCTGTGGTGTTTGTGGATGGAGAGGTTGGGCCAGCGTGGAGCAGGACAAGGTGGCTGTGATTCCAGGGGTCCAGACACTAAAATTATGAGAGGACAGAGAGTAGCTCAGCAGCAGAGGTTGGGACTGTAGTGCACCTTCCCCACTCCCTGGAAGTCAATTCCAGGCCCAGCTTCAGGGCCACCAAATGACCCGATTTACATCCCTCCTGCAGGCCACTGCCCAGCTGCGGTCTCATAGGCTGGACTACAGCCTGGCCCTGCCAGGACCCTCAGTTGCCCAACTCTCCTCTCCATTCAAAACCCTGTTATTGGACTTCACAGTGTGCAGGGGAGCTCTGCACCGCCCACCTGGCACCCTGCCCCTGCCAGCCACCAGCCCTGCTGCTCTCTCTGCCTGCACCTGTGCCTTTCAGCCTCTTCTCCACCCAGCCACCTGAGGGGAGAACCCCTTAAACTGCACTCTGAGCTTTTCCCCCATCTCCCATGGCTACCACCACACTCAGAATGAGGCCTGGCTCCTTGGAGGGCCTCTAAGGCCCCATAGGTCTCCTCCCCACTGCCCTGTCCTGTCCCTATACCTGGGAGCTTCAGCCCTTCTGCACTTACCCCTGCAGCGCCGCCCATGGCTGCTCAGGAGCTCTCCCCTAGCTGGCTCTGCTGTCTGTCTGTCTGTTGCAGAAACAGTTGTCATCTGCCATGTGTCTCCCCACCCACCCAACTCTGCCAATCAGGAATTGGTGGCCTGGGAGCTTCTAGAATTACAGTGGGAGCGGCTGCTCCTCCTGCCCTTTGCCCTTTCTGCTGCTTGCATCACTCCTATAGGATGTTGTTTTGTTGTTGCTGTTGTTGTTTTTAGAGACAGAGTCTTGCTTTATCGCCCTCGGTAGAGTGGTGTGGGGTCACAGCTCAAAGCAACCTCCAGCTCTTGGGCTTAGGTGATTCTCTTGCCTCAGCCTCCTGAGTAGCTGGGATTACAGGTGCCCGCCACAATGCCTGGCTAGTTTTTTGTTGTAGTTTGGCCGGGGCCAGGTTTGAACCCTCCACCCTTGGTACATGGGGCTGGCGCCCTCCCCACTGAACCACAGGCACCACCCTCCCACAGGATTTTGAAACACAAAAAGTTTGAAGGAATGTGTGAATTTTTAAGAACTTTCCTTCAGAACTGATGAAACTTATTTCGAGGTTATTTAAAATACTATACATGTAAAATAACATTGAGAGCACTGTCTTCAATTATTTATTTATTTATGAGACAGTCTCACTTTGTCACCCTCAGTACAGTGCAGTGGCATCACAGCTCACAGCATCCTCAGACTCTTGGGCTCAAGTGACTCTCTTGCCTCAGCCTCCCAAGTAGCTGGGAATACAAGTGCCTACCTCAACATTGCCCAACTATTTTTAGAGATGGGGTCTTCTCTGTCTGGTTCAGGCTGGTCTCAAACTCTTGAGCTCAAGTGAGCTCCCAGAGTACTGGGATTATAGGCCTGGACTGCCAGGAGCATTGTCTTCAGGTGGAGAACTATTTTAAAGTAATTATTTATGCACTCTTGAGGTGGCACACAGAGTTGCTCAGGTCACTCTTGTCAAGCAGAAATTTTGGGTTTTTCCATATCAGCCTATTCCTTACTGGGCTTTCTGGGCACTGCTATTGGGCCTTTCCTCATTAAGCAATTAGGAAGCTATGTTGCCGGAGTTTTTTCTAGCATCTTTCTAATTTGTTTGTTTGAGGTAGAGCCTCACTCTTTCACCCTGGGTACAGTGCTGTGGCATCATAGCACAGCAACCTCAGACTCTTGGGCTTGACTATCCTCCGGCCTTAGTCTCCGGAGTAGCTGGGACTACTAGCACCCACCACGACACCTGGCTAGGTTTTCTATTTTTAGTAGAGACAGGGTCTTGCTCTTGCTCAGGCTGGTCTCTTGAGCTCAAGCAAACCACCAGCCTTGGTGCTGGGATTATAGGCATAAGCCGTCACCTGGCCTACCTTTGAAATTTTCATCTTACATCTAAACCTTTGGAGGGTGCCTGTAGTTCAGAGGGTAGGCCACTGGCCACGTACACCGAAGCTGGTGGATTTGAACCCAGCCTGGGCCAGCTACAAAATAACAATGACAATTGCAACCAAAAAAAATAGCTGGGCATTGTGATGGGCACCAGCTACTTGGGAGGCTGAGGCAAGAGAATCGCTTAAGCCCAAGAGTTTGAGGTTGCTGTGAACTGTGATGCTACAGCACTCCACCCAGGGTGATAGCTTGAGACTCTGTCTCCAAAATAAATAAATAAATAAATATTTGACCCTCTGGGCGCCTTGGATCACCCCTAGACCAGTGGGACTGGAGGGTCATATGACCCAAGATGCTGCTAGGTCTTGTGCCCAGTGCTCCTGGGTAGGGACGAGAGATGTGTGTGCTAGTGCTGCGGTGGGGCGGTGCTGTCCCCTGTGGGTCCTGCCCCTGTCTGCACTCAGGCTGGCTCACACCCTCACCCCTCAGGCCCCCCCCACACCTCCTCGGCCTGTGTGGCAGAGCCTGGGTACTTGTCCCGCAGAGGTCCTGGTCCTCCCAGGCCTGGGAGGGTGAGTGCTCAGAGGAGGCCCAGCTGTGTTGTCCCATGTCAGAGGTGGGTTGGGCAGGGCTGAGGGCTATCGTGGGGGATGCCAGGTGCTCCCAGCTTTGAAGTCTTTGTGGTGCCACCGTCCCTTCTGGCCCTTTCTGGAAGCAATAGATACACCAGAGCAAAGACCCCTGGAGCAGGCCAGGCCACCTGTGGGCATCCCTGACCCTGTGAGGTAAAGTCCACATGGAGGGGCAGCGGCTCTCATCGTAGTGGACGCTCCAGGTGCTGTGGCCTGGCACACTCACCTGCCCCTCCCAGCTTATTCCCACTGCCACCTCCTCCAGGCTGATGGGAGCCAGAGCAGCTGTCACAGCTGCTGAGACTCTGGCTTGCCACAGACACAGGGAGGCTCCAGTCAAGCCCCCGACCCAGTACAGGTCTCTTCCGAGCTCCCACAGGCCAGTCAGGGTGTCATGGCCTAATGAAGGGTTCACTCAGCTCCATCTGGGAGGACAGGGTGTGGAGGGTAAAAGGTCCCACTAAGATGTCCCCAAGGGAGAAGGAGTCTTGGGATCCTCCATCCCACCCTCACCCAGGACAGTGTTTCCACGAACTCTCTGTTGCAGGAAGGCCCAGTGGAGAGAATGAACTCCCAAATACCGTGTTTAACCAAGGAAGGGTTTCGGCCAGTGAAGCCATGGCACTGAAGAATTCAAAACAGCCAGCTCCCCGACCAGCTCATTCTCCTTCTTTATCCTCCTGTCAAAAAGTTTGGGCCCGTGGGTACCTTTCTCACTGGTCAGTTTGAATCAAGCTGGAGAAGCCAGCTCTGGCTTTTCCAGACGAGGAAGCAGGCATTAGTTTCCAGGCCCCAGGGTTAAGTTTACAAATTCCTAAGAGCTGAGTCACCACGGGGAGGACCTCTCAGGTGTACTCTTGGGGTCTCCTTGAGAAGACCTCTGTTCTCTGAGACCAGTGGTTCTCAACCTGTGGGTGGCGACCCCTTTGTAACAATGAAAATACATCCTGCATATCAGATACTTACGTTACAATTCATAACAGTAGCAAAATTACAGTTATGAAGTAGCAACAAAAATAATTTTAGGGTTGGGGGTCACCACAACATGAGGAACTATATTAAAGGGTCACGGCATTAGGAAGGTTGAGAACCACTGTCTTAGACCTTACTTTTTCCGGGTATCCTCTCTCATTTTCCCCTTCTGAGACTCTCCATATATTTTAATTTGGGGTCTCACTATGAGCCTGCTCCTGCAGGAGCCGGTACTGCTTCACATAGAACAGTGTGACACAGTTTTGTTTTGTTTTTTTCTGACTGACATCTGTCTTGATTATCCAGCATATAGCCCTGACACTAGTGAGTGGAGACAGGGAATAATCCGAGTCTGCACCGGAGCATGGGTCAGTGTCCGGGTTTTTCTTTACTATGTGTCATATGACTCTTACTTGGTTATTAATTTACAAGACTAGCTCCAGGGGTTACACTGACCCACAGAGCAATCTGTCTCCTCTACTCTTTTGAACACCACCCTTCTCTTGCTGCAGTCCTCACTGTCTCAGGCGCCTTCTGTCATACATTTTCACCTTTCACATTCCACCAGACACCTCTTTACTATGAAATCTAAGGCACAGAGATACTTCTCATGTGTCTTTTTTTTTTTTTTTGAGATGGAGCCTCATGCTATCCCCTGGTTAGAGTGCCATGGCATCACAGCTCATACCAACCTCCAACTCCTGGGCTCAAGCGAGTCTCCTGCCTCAGCCTCCCAAGTAGCTGGGACTATAGGTGCCCGCCACAGTGTCCTGCTATTTTTTGGTTACAGTTGTCATTGTTCAGCAGGCCCGAATCCACCAGCTCTGGTGTATGTGGCTGGTGCCCAGCTGCTGAGCTACAATCGCTGAGCCTAAAATTTAATTTTTTTTTTGAGATGGAGCCTCAAGCTATCCCCCTGGGTAGAGTGCCATGGCTTCACAGCTCATAGCAACCTCCAACTCCTGGGCTCAAGCGAGTCTCCTGCCTCCACCTCCCAAGTAGCTGGGACCACAGGCGCCCGCCACATCGCCCGGCCAGGCCATTTTTTGGTTACAGCCATCATTGTTGTTTGGCGGACCCGGGCTGGAGATTTGAACCCGCCACCTTAGGTGTACGTGGCTGGCGCCCTAGCCGATTGAGCCACAGGTGCCGAGCCACTTCTCATGTGTCTTATGGTTTCTTTCCTAGTTCCTTCTGCTGCAGTGCAGGCATTAAACTTAAGCGTCCGGGCTTTCCTATTTCCCTGGTCTGGACCAGCATTCAGATTTCAGGGACTGTGACTTCTCTCAGGTCTGCTGTCCAGGCCTTAACTGTACCGGGGTGGGGGGCTCTGTGGGGTTGTAATGTGCAGATGGGTTTTCACCTTTCTCTGTGTCCCATGTTAAGTGTTGTGTCTGATTATGAGTGAGAGTTCCCTTCTGGGTGTCTTCACTTTCATAAAAGCTGCAAGAGCCACCTGTTGTCCTTAGTGGTGTGGGTACACAGACCACATTCCTCCTTCCCTTTTCCCCAAAGTCCTGTGAGGAGCTTCCTCACACTTCAGCCATGCGTTGACCAGCCAGCTCCCAGTATGTGTTTGGAGCAGGGCACGTTGACCACCTTAAAAGTTACCTCGCAGGGTTTGGCGGGATCTGGCTGTGCTACCCACAGGGGCAGTGACGCTCTCTTCAGCCTTCATAGAAATCCCCAGGGTTTTCATTTGGCTTCTGCATCAGCTCAGCCACCTTGCATATGCCTGTGGCTTTCTGGCTTTCCTACACTGTCAGGGACCAAGTCAAGGGCCCAAGTTGGGTCCAGGGTAAGAGAATGAAACCATTTAGCAGTCACCTACAAATATCTACAAGTTCTGGATTTTGAGGCTAAGATTCGCACAATGAGAACATTAATATTCTTATTTACAGCCTTAGCACAGTTCTTAAGATAATACCTAGTTTTAACAGCCCCTACAGAACTGATACAAAGTTCTGGGCAATTCAAGTGAATATTCTGGAACATCAGCTGGGTGTAGGGCCACTTATGAGGCCGTGTTGCACCACTTACTGGGAAAATTTAATTCGGGTTCTCTATAGACACCACAGATAGTGTTTAATACTGCACAAATTTTTCCAGTGTAGCTAACAGGCAACCTTTGTTGAGCCTTAAAGGTTCAGAGCAAATATAACGACTGTATATAATTCTATATATTTTTGGCTAGTCTCTCTCTCTCTCTCTTTTTTTTTTTAAGAGACAGAGTCTCACCTTGTCACCCTCAGTAGAGTGCCGTGGCATCACATAGCTCACAGCAACCTCCAACTCCTGGGCTCAGGTGATTCTCTTGCCTCAGCCTCCCAAATAGCTGGGACTACAGCCCCCCACCAAAATGCCCAGGCTATTTTTTGTTGCAGTTTGTCTGGGGCAGGGTTTGAACACACCACCCTCAGCGTATGGGGTTGGCACCCTACTCACTGAGCTACAGGTGCTGCCCTGGCTAGTCTCTTAGTCTTGTTTAACAAATCAGTTTTTAATCATTTTCTCTCCCTAATTTCTCACTTTACTAAAAAAAAATTATAGCACAACTAATTTAATTGCCAAAATAAACTGTACTTTCAGTATACTGGGTCTGATTATTTGCATAAAATGCAGCAAGAATAATTATTAACCATCTAGGCTTTTCTTCCTTTTAAAATTGGGTTTGCTGGAAACTTCTATAAGGAATCTTGGGTTAGAAAAAAGAAAAGAAAAGAAAAGGCAAGGCATGGTGGCTCACACCTGTAATCCCAGCACTCTGGCAGGCCAAGGCAGGTGGATTGCCTAAGCTCACAGGTTCAAGACCAGCCTGAGCAAGAGCGAGACCCTGTCTCTAAAAATAGTCAGGCATCTGTAGTCACAGCTACTTGGGATTGAGGCAAGAGAATTGCTTGAGCCCAGGAGTTTGAGGTTGCTGAGAGCTATGATGCCATGGCACTCTACCGAGGGTGACAAAATAAAATTCTGTCTCAAATAAAGAAAAGGAATCCTGGGTTAGACTTGAAAGCCTCTCACAAGCCCAGGTTTTATCTTGGGATTCCTGGACCTGCTGGAAAGTAACATTCTTTACTCTGTAGATCAGGAAATGTTATTGGGCTTGGCACCTGTAGCTCAAGCGGCTAAGGAGCCAGGCACATACACCAGAGCTGGCGGGTTCGAATCCAACCCAGGCCTGCCAAGCAACAATGACAACTCCAACCAAAAAATAGCTGGGCAATGTGGTGGGCGCCTGTAATCCCAGCTATTTGGGAGGCTGAGGCAAGAGAATCACTTAAGCCCAGGAGTTGGAGGTTGCTGTGAGCTGTGATGCCACAGCACTCTACCCAGAGCTGACAACTTGAGGCTCTGTCTCAAAAAAAAAAGAAAGAAAAGAAAAGGAAATGTTATTAATGAGGCATCTGACCAGTCTTTCCAACAGGTTTTTTTATTGGCCTTTTAAAGTCAACCTTAATTCTTTAATGCAGTCTGGACACCTCTGAAAATACTATTCTAGTCAAAACCTTGGTAAAATAACCAGTGCCTTTCATTGTATCCTATAGAACAAAACAGATTCTTATTGAACTTATGCAAATAACTGTATTGTCAGAAATTAAGAATACTTACAATGGTTTTCAAATTCTAGAGAAACCAAGGACAGAGAAAAAAATGCTCTAAATTTTGCTCATAAGTATATACATTGCTGAAAGGTACAAATAGCTTGAAAGATAGAAAATGGTTTTCTTGACTTCTGGAAAACAAAACACAGAAACAATCAGCAATATTTCAAACAAAAAGCCATAACAAATCAGCTTGGTTCCACGTAACTGGGTTCTGTTCTGTTTGAAGTTAGGTTAGCAATACTCATGGACATATTAGCTTTCTAATTAAAGTCCTGGAAATTTGCTTCTAGTCTGTTGTTAATAAATAAAATTTATTGGGCAGCACCTGTGGCTCAAAGGATTAGGGCGCCTGCCCCATATGCCAGAGGAGGCAGGTTTAAACCCAGCCCCGGCCAAAAAAACTGCAAAAATAAATAAATACAATGTATTAAATTAATTAATTTAATTTAACTCTAACGTCATTTGGAAATTTGAATTTGAGAGGACTTGCCAGCCTTTTTTACTACTTTTCTTGAAGGACAAACTTTGGACTTAGCCAATTACAAAAATACTTTCTGAGATGAATTAAAATTATTACTGACAACATACATTAAGACAGACCAATATTTTATAATATTAGATCATATATATAAACATAATCCACAGAAAATTAACCACCATTTCATATTTTGACAGTAGTTCCTATACATTTTCAATTACCAAATAAGCCTAATATGTCTTTCTCAGACTTTTAGTGGTCTCAATATTTCAAAAAGACCAAGTTTAGAGTTTTCATTTTGGAAAGTTTGTCAAATAGAAAACATTTGTTCAAACAGGATTACAAGCTAAAAGATAGTAAAGACAATACATAGGCAACTGGATCACATGCAAATTCCTTCACGAATTTTCTTTTATGAGCCTAATTCAACCTGCATAAACAATTTATAAACATTGTAAACTTTCTGGTTTGCCCTGCCTTTCACTTTCTTAAATAACAATTCTGTTTCAGGACAAAATCTACCACATAAAATTCTTTCTTACCCAATGCCATTTTTCTTTCAGTCTAATTTTTCTTACTCTTAGGAAACCACTTTTCGTAAAACAGGATCACAATTTACTATGAAGTTAATTATTCATTTGGCTAACCTGATAATTAGAAAGAAGGTTTAAAAGGCAAGAATCTAGGGCCACGCCTGTGGCTCAAAGGAGTAGGGTGCCGGCCCCATATGCCAGAGGTGATGGGTTTAAACCCAGCCCTGGCCAAAAAATGCAGAAAAAAAAAAAGGCAAGAATCTATTCCTTGACAAAGACTCAGTTTCCCAAACAATCTAAACAACCAAGTTATTACATTTTACAAATGAGAGACTTTTCATTGAATATAACATGACTTTAAGATTTTAAGTTACCAAAAAGTGTTCTGAAAACACAACATAGGCATTATTTTTGATGTCTTTTCATTGTCCCCGAAGTCTCACATGGCCACATGGCATCAAAGATGGCCACCAAGGACAGGACCTGTGTCCTTAATTCATTTCCTAGGCGCAGGGTTCATGACAGAGAGCAGGAAACCAGAACATCCATTTTCTCTCAGAATAGCCAGGGGCAAAGTTTGAGAAGGGAAGAAGGGGCCATGTCGCCTGCCTTGTAGCTCCTGGCCTGAGTATGGGGTAACATGTTTCCTATGCCTCATCACAGCTACCTCTCTAGACTTTAGAATTCAGAGGCTTAACATCAAGAATGTCAGTTCACAACCAAATTTAGCAAATTTAGAAATATCACAGAGGTAGCAGTTTTACAATCTTTGAACATTCCAACTTTAATAACTGCAGGGAGAATGGGAAACAAAGATCCCATTCTTGGTAAAGGAAAGCACCCCCAGAAAAAGAGGAAAATTAAAAAGTAAGCTGAGTGAGTTGGAACAAAGAAAAGTCAGCTGGTTTACATTTAAGCTAGCCACTGCTAGCAAGCTTCCTGCCTTTTGTGAAATTCTAGCCAGTTGGGGATACAGCTTACAAACACCCTGCTGGGTCTGTGAGCACCAGGAGGAAAAATGGTCATAGAAGAGGCTATGACAAGGCCTAGGAAGACACACTAACTGGGTTGTTTCCTGCCTGGTAAACAGGCAAAGCAGATACCCATTGTGGAGATTTGCATTTGCCTGGGACGGAGGTCAAGGGAGTAGCTGGAGCCTTGAGATATGGGCAGAAGACCTTATATCCCTTATCTCAGAGGAAGATCCTCTGTGGTGGTGATGGGAGGAAAATGTCTCCCATCAATTCCTCAGAGGAGATCAACCCTGGTGGTGCTTCCCTCCACAGGGAACTAGGGGAGTTTAACACCTTCCTAGAAATCTGTCTGTGGGATCTCAAGTGGGAGGCTCTCCAATACAAGGCTCAGAGTTCAGGTTTCTCAAGGCTACCCTTAAGGTTAATAATAATAATAGGAGCTGGTATGCTCACTCAGAGAAACTGCTGGTGTCTTTGTTCCCTCCCTCATCTTACCTTCTGGGCATATAGACTTCAATAAAGTCCGAGTGGAGCAAACACTCTGGGCCATTGCCGGAATCCCAGGAAAGGGTAATGGGCCCCTGAGCTCCCGCCTTTAATTCTACTCTGTCTCATGTCTCTTTCTTTACTGTTGCTTCTAATCGTATATTTCTTCAGTTGGTCACCACCAGTTTCCACAAGTCTCAGTGGACCCTGCTCCCAGAGCAGGACCCCGACAAATAACAGGTTTAAAACTAATTTTATCTCAAAGGATAACAATCACCTAAACAACAAGGCATTTGAGTCACTACTGCTCACACAAAGTCCTCAATCTCCCTGGAGACATAGTTACTGCATAGTCTTCTGTAAACCTTTCCTTAAAATGCTTCAACACAGTTCCCAAGAGGGTGGGCATCTCCTATGTGTTTCCCATTTCTGTCCCTCAGACAAACCACAAACACATTACAGATGGGGTAAAAATGGGGATAGGCATGGGGCAGTCACACAATCGTTTTGAGAGAGAATACAGGAGAGGGGCGAGGTCCAGGAGAACAGGTCTTCTCAGGGAGACCACAAGGATGCACCTGCAGGGCCCTCTCCATGGTGACTCAGCTCTTGGGAATTTATAGGCTTAACTTCCTGGAACCTAGAAATTTCCAAGTTCTGTGAAATCCTGTAGTTCTGTAGGGGCTGGAGTAGTATCTCCCACTTGATTCAAACTGGCCAATGGGAAGGGTGCCTGTGGGGTGGAACTTTCTGACTGTCAATAAAAAGGGAAAGACCAAGCACGGCCATTTGGAAATCTTCTATGCTGTAAGCTCCCGGCCGTTGAATAAAGCCCTTCCTCTTGTGGTGTTTGGGTGCTCTTTCTCTCCGTTGGGCCTCCTCTTCCGGCAACACTTTCACCCTGTGAAGGTGGGGGCCAGATCCCTATCTGTTGTTACCCATCTCCGCCAGTCTCCAGGCACTCACACATGCACAGTTCCAACCCATTTCCTAAGCTGGGCAGCCTCGGTTTCCCATGCCAACTGCCACTTAGCCGTGCAAGGTGTTCTCTGGTACCGTGGTTGGGAAACAACACTCCCCTCAGCTCTGTAAGGGGAAGTCAGATCCCCCCTCCGTGTCTGCCTCAGTCACATCACACCCACAGTTTCATGTCTCCACCTATCCCATCAGTGATGTAACACCCAGGCAGTGATCAGACCCCTCTTCCACTCAAATATAGGGTCCTACCTTGCCTCAGACATCTCTAGTGCCGGTGCCAGTTCCTCCTGGGGTTTGACTCCGTGAAGACCTACCAAAGGGGTCCAGTCTCCACCCAGTCAGCGGCCTGCACATAGGGATGCAAAACTGCCATCCCTGAAGTGCTCTGGGGTTCACGTCGCCCAGGCTGATCGGGGACCCCCCATCCCCGTGAGTGTCCAGAGGGTTGGAGGCAACAACCGGGTGCATCTGAGCCTGCACTCTCCTCAAATGGTCTGGCTTCCCAGTCAGGGAATCAGAAATATTGCAGGAAGATGAGGCCCAGTGGAAAGAATGAACACCCAGAAAGGAGGGGCTTTATGTCAGCCAGTGGAGCGATGGCACAGAAGAATTCAAAATGGCCAATAGAACTTCCTGACTGGTTCAGTCTCCTCCATTTTATCCCCAGTCAAAAAATTTGGGCCCATGGGTACCTTACTCACTGGTCAGTTTGAATCGAGCTGGAGAAGCTGGACTTTCACAGAAGTGGGAGTGAGTGTTACTTTCCAGGTCCCAGGGAGTTAAGTTTCTACAAATTCCTAAGAGCTGAGTCACCACGGGGAGAACCTCCCAGGTGTACCCCTGGGTCTCCTTGAGAAGACCTCTGTTCTCTTAGACCTTATTTTTCCAGGTATCCTTTCTCGAATCCACATAAACTATTCAAGATAGGCACCTTAGAGTGGGAACCAGGGGGTGGGGGTCAGGGAGGGCCTAACCCAACTAGACCAGCTGTGTCGCATCTGGCCTAACCTGATGCACTCCAACTTATTCTTACTATATGTGCTTTCGCTTTCATCTGCTGAATTATGATCCCCTGGGATTTTAGTCCCAGATACCGAATTTATACAATATACAAGCACAAAGTATTTAGTATTAAATGAGTTGTATTGGTTTCTTTGCTCACTACTAGTTTCTTTTTTCTTTTTTTAGAGACAGAGTCTCACTTCATTGCCCTCAGTAGAGTACTGTGGCATCACAGCTCACAGCAACCTCCAGCTCCTGGGCTCAGGCGCTCCTCTAGCTTCAGCCTCCCCAGTAGCTGGGACTACAGGCGCCCGCCACAACGCCCGGACATTTTTGTTGTTGTTGCAGTTTGTTGCCGGGTTTGAACCTGCCACCCTCAGTATATGGGGCCAGCACCCTACTCATTGAGCCACAGGTGCTGCCCACTCACTACTAGATTCTTTCACCATGAAACAACACCCCCAGCTCTTAGAGTAAGCAACACAATGTAATTTTAAGTAATTTAAGGTCACTGGAACTGTCCTGGGCACAGCTGCTCATCATACACAGAGGTCCTGCGTGACTGTTTCTGTCATGACAATGGTCTCCCTGTACCCAGAGGTCCTGTGTGACTGTCTCTGTCATGACAATGGTGTCATCATACACAGAGGTCCCGTGTGACTGTCTCTGTCATGACAATGGTCTCCTTGTACACAGAGGTCCTGCGTGACCGTCTCTGTCATGACAATGGTCTCCTTGTACACAGAGGTCCCGTGTGACCGTCTCTGTAATGACAAGGGTCTCCTTGTACACAGAGGTCCCGCGTGACCGTCTCTGTCATGACAATGGTCTCCCTGTACACAGAGGTCCCGCGTGACCGTCTCTGTCATGACAATGGTCTCCCTGTACACAGAGGTCCCGCGTGACGGTCTCTGTCATGACAATGGTCTCCCTGTACACAGAGGTCCTGTGTGACTGTCTCTGTCATGACAATGGTCTCCCTGTACACAGAGGTCCTGTGTGACCGTCTCTGTCATGATAATGGTCTTGTCTTACACAGAGGTCCTGCGTGACCGTCTCTGTCATGACAATGGTCTCCTAGTACACAGAGGTCCTATGTGACTGTCTCTGTCATGACAATGGTCTCCTTGTACACAGAGGTCCTGCGTGACTGTCTCTGTCATGATAGTGGTTCTTGGGTGGTCAGACAAAGAATTGAAAGACACTTCACTGATGAACACAGAGCCACAGAAACAGACTTGGATAGGTGACTGTCCCTTGTGAAAGGAGCCAGAAAAAAAGCCTGCTTGCCACCTTCACTGGCAATCTGTCCACACCAGGGAGTACCCTAGTCAGAGGCTTTGAGTTGACTCATCCCTTCAGAGTGGGTGGGAAAACTAGCATGAAGTAAAGAGTACACACCATGCTGGAGTATTCAGAGTTTATTGAAAGACACA
>CAUYQV010096664.1:0-24206 GCA_963574575.1 Galagoides demidoff
AAGAGAATTGCCTAAGCCCAGGAGTTGGAGGTTGCTGTGAGCTGTGTGACACCACAGCACTCTACCAAGGGTGATAAAGGGAGACTCTGTCTCCACAAAAAAAAAAAAAAAAGGAGCCATTATTAAAGTCACATCTTTGGCACTAAACAATGATATGAAAAGAAAAGAAATCTCATACATACACTCCGTGAGATTAGAAAGCAAAATGAGAAGAATTATGTATCTACACTGTGTATTGTTTTTTATACTTTCCTGAATTTCTCATTTTTCTATATCAATTGCTAATTTGTATTGACAGAAGAAACAAAATTTCTTACAGAGGTTTTATTCTATTGGTAAACATTTTTATTGTTCTTAAAAAAGATTAATCTGGGGGCAGCGCCTATGGCTCAAAAGGGTAGGGCATGGGCCCCATATGCCAGAGGTGGCAGGTTCAAACCCACCCCGGCCAAAAAAAAAAGATTAATCTGGGCTCGGTGCCTGTAGCTCAAGCAGCTAGAGCGCCAGCCACATACACCAGAGCTGGAGGGTTCAAATCCAGCCCTGGCCTACCAAACAACAATGACAGCTACAACCAAAAATTAGCTGGACCTTGTGGGGGGCGCCTGTAGTACCGGCTACTTGGGAGGCTGAGGCAAGAGAACCGCTTAAGCCCAAGAGTTTGAGGTTGCTGTGAGCTGTGATGCCATAGCAGTCTACCCAGGGTGACAGCTTGAGACTCTGTCTCAAAAAAAAGATTAATCTGGCCAGGTGCTGGGAGTCATGCCTATAATCCTAGCACTCTGGGAGGCTGTGGCAGGCAGATCTTGTGAGCTCAGGAATTTGAGATCAGCCTGAGCAAGAGCAAGACCTCATCTTACTAAAAATAGAAAAAATGAGCCTGACCTTGTGACAGGCGCCTATAGTCTCAGCTACAGGCTGGAGGATGACTTGAATTCAGGAATTTAAGGTTGCTGTGAGCTAGTCTTTCACCACAGCACCCTAGTCTAAGCATTAAAAAAATTTAAAAAAAGATTAATCTGGCTGGTCAGTGGCTCGTACCTATAATCCCAGCACTTTGGGAAGCAGAGACAGAGGATTGCTTGAGGCCAGAAGCTCAAGGTTCTACCCTGGGGTATGAAAAATAAATTTAGGGTGTGGGAGGAGTAATAAAGAAAGAAAATAATTTTTTTTTTTTTGAGACAGAGTCTTAAATGTCACCCTTGGTAAGATACTGTGGCATCGCAGCTCACAGCAACCTCAAACACTTGGGCTTAAGCGATTCTCTTGCCTCAGCCTCCCAAGTAGCTGGGACTACAGGTGCCCCCCACAATGCCCAGCTATTTTTTGGCTGTAGTTGTTATTGTTGTTTTTAGCAGGCCTGGACCAGGCTTGAACCCACCAGCCCCGGGGGGATGTGGCCAGCGCCCTAACTGCTGAGCTATGGGCACCAAGCCAAAAAATAAATTTTTTAAAGAATTAATCAGGGCCAGGTATAATGGCTCACACTATAATTCTGGTACTCTGGGAGGCTGACGCAGGTGGATTGCTTGAGATCAGGAGTTCAAGACCAACCTGAGCAAGAATGAGACCCCCTCTCTACTAAAAATAGAAAAACTAGCTGGGCCTTGTGGTGGGTGCCAATAGTCCCAGCTACTCATGAGGCTGAGGCAAAAGGATCACTTGAGCCCAAGAATTTGAGGTTGCTGTGAGCTATGACGATGCCATGGCACTCTACCCAGGGCAACAGAGTAAGACTCTGTCTCAAAAAATAAAATAATAAAATAAAATAAAAACATTAATCAATCTAGTTTTGAGAGAAGAAGCCAAGGGCAGACATACAGGCATACCTTTGAATGCAAAATGTGCTAAAACTATTTGTAATTAACATTTTTCATAAAGGACCTGAAGAGCAAATTTTGTCAAAAGAAAGCTGTTATAAAGGCTCGGCAACCGTAGCACAGTGGTTATGGCACCAGCCACATACACCCAAGCTGGCAGGTTCGAACCCGGCCTGGGTCAGCTAAACAGCAATGACAACTCCAACAAAAAATAGCCAGGCCATGTGGTAGGCTCCTGTAGTCCCAGCTACTTGGGAGGCTGAGGCAAGAGAATTGCTTAAACCCAGGAGTTTGAGATTGCTGTGAGCTGTGAAGCCACAGCACTCTACCGAGAACAACATAGTGAGACTCTGTCTCAAAAAAAAACAAAAACCAGCAAGCTGTTTATGGTATTATCACAGGCTCCCTCCAAGAATAAGTCAACCCTCTTGGCCATCTGAAAAGAGGGAAATTGGAATGGAAACATTCCTCACTATGCACCCAGTGTAGAAGCATCCTCTACCATAATTATTCAGCCCCCATTTGGTTGTGTCCAGTGATAGGATACACTGGAAAGTCACTATGTACAAAAAAAAAAAAAAAAAAAAAAAGCCCCTTTACATAGAGCAGAAAGCCCTTCAGGGACCAGCAGAAACTAATAGTAAAGCTCTGGATTCAGACAAGCCTGGATTTGAATGTTAGCACCTTTACTTACTAGGGGCAGTGCGTCCCTCAGCTGCTGGCTTTGCCTCTCTGAACCTGTGAAAGTGGAGGTTAATCCCATGAGCTCCTGTGTAGTAGTCAGTACAATTCCTTCAACAGTGTTATGAATCCTTTGGTCTCTGACTTCTTCTGATGGTAACTGGGATTTTTATTCTCCAGTTTGCACTGCTGGATCATGAGGGAACGAAGGGGGATAATCCACTCACATTCTCACAGTCCTGGAGTCAGGATTCAGCCCCAGGAGCCAGTGCTTTAAGGGCTCTGAATTTCTCAGGCTCACTTTTCATTCTATACTTATCAATTGAGCATCTCTTCTGTGCCAGGAGCTGCCGTGGGCACCAAGGACACAGGAGGGAACGAAACAGAGATCTCTGCCCTAGGGTAGCAGAAGTTACAAACTAGGGGAGGGAGCCAGGCAGTAACTCAGTAAGTGAGATCAGATATAGAAAATACATGCTGAAAACAGAAAAAGCAGAGTACTTAAAAAGTACTTAAAAGGGAGAATTGGGAAGTCTGCAGAAGGTTGCAATTTTAAATGGGTTGGTTAGGAAAGAGCTTGTTGAGGTTTAACCACAGTAAGCCCAGAATTTCTTCTTCCTCTACTTCTCATCTTCCAGTCTCTCCTCTAAAGCAGGGGGTGGCTTCTCCAGCCAGGCAAAGGGCTCAAATCCACACTCACTACAGCCCAGGGAGGTTCCCACAGTGCCTGACTGCATCAATACCTACCTAGGAAGGGAGGGGCCAAAGACACATCCCTGTTATACTAGGAGTTCCCAGCGCTGCCATCCCAGGGACCCCCCCAGCCACTAACAAGCCCCCTAGGGCTCAGATTGCTACATCCTGAGGGGTATTTCCCTCTGGGAAACTTCAGACCCCTGGGTCTGCCTTACCAGCCCCCAGGCCCTGAACCCTCACAGAGTAAGAGAAAGACTAATTACCATTTGTCTTTGTGCATGAGAGTCAGAAACACACTCCTCCCTCCACTGATGCCCCTGGGCACCAGGGGTGCCCACTGAGTGCTCACCTTGCACTGGATAAGGCTGATTCCCTAAGGAAATGCAGCCCCAGGCACTGCCCTCAAGGGGAAGAAAGACGCTAGGCACAGTGGCTCACACCTGTAATCCTAGCACTTTGAGGCAGGTGCATCGCTTGAGCTCACGAATTTGAGACAAGCCTGAGCATGAGTGAGACCCCCGTCTCCAAAAAACTGGCTGAGCATTGTGATGGGCACCTGTAATCCCAGCTACTCGGGAGGCTGAGGCAAAAGGATCACTTGAGCCCAAGAGTTTGAGATTGCTGTGAGCTATGACGCCACAGCACTCTACCAGGGGCAACATAGTAAGACTCTGTCTCAAAAAAAAATAAAAGTGGGGAAGAAAGAGTAGATCACTTGACAGTGCTATATGAATGCTGCCCAAGTTTGGTTTTTCACAAGGACCTTAACTTCTGCCATCTTTCCTTTTCCCAGATTTAATTAGTCACAAAAACTGCATTTTCTCCCCCATCCCCTCAGATCCACCCTAATGCAAAGCAGCATCATTCTTATTTATAGCAAGAACCTATGACATTGTCTCCCTCCAGTCCAACTTCTGTACTGACCACCAGATTAGGAGATGCTTTAGCTGTGTTCCTCCTCTACTCAAGTATTCTCCTTGGCTCCCCATTTCCCTCAGAGTAAAGTTGAAAACTCCCCATCCTCTCATTCAAGACCCTTATAATCTGGCCCCTGCCTCATTCTCTCATTCAAAATCCAACCGTGGCTCATAGTGCCAATCTCCATTTATTAAATTAAAGACAAGGAAGGAAATCAGGTGCAGACCAGCCATTCCAAACTGATGGCTCTTTCTCTGAGATTTCCATGCACTTCCACACCATTTTGCCCCTTTCCATGCTATTCCCTCAGGTAGTTTTTTCCCCTCTCCTCCTAGACTCCTGGCAAACTCTTACTTCTCCTAAAAGATGCATTAACTATTATCACCTCCTCCAGAATGCTTTCCCTGATCACACAAGGCTGGTTAGTCTTTGTATTCCCTGAGCCCCTAGTTTTCCTCTTCATATTGTCTGTGTCCTTGTGAATCTCTTTGGATGTGGCTCACTTTATTCCACCTAGCAGGAACATTCAACCCAGATGATGAATTCCTATCTAGCAATGCCCTCCTCTTCCTTTCCAAGGCTCCTGATTTTTCTCTCCCAGCCTTCTTCAGTCTCCTTTCCTAACTCCTAAAATGAGGATTCCCCAGGTTCAGTCCCAGACCTCTCCTTAGCTGATAAGTACAGTCTCATAATTTTTCACACCTGCTTTATGCCAACAACTCCTGTCATAGTTTGGGTACCCCCTTCTCTGCAAGCTTTGGCATACAGAGAAGCCCTTGGCAAATCAATAAAAACACCGGGCATTGGAAGTCAGGTCACTATGCAGATCAGAGCAAGAGGATATGAGCAAGAGACCAATGACAAATACTACACCCAGTTCATCCTCATCATCTGTGTCCACCTCTTCTCACTTTTTTTTTTCCCGTGTTGGTCCATCTTTTATTCTGTTTTTTGACTTTTTTTATTGTTGGGAATTCATCGAAGGTACAAAATGTGTCACACACTGAGACCGCACCCCCCCTCCCTGCTTCCTTCTCTCTGTTTTTCCTTTCCTCCACTCCCCTCCCTCCTTCTCTCTCTCTCTGCTGTCCCTTCCCCACCCCCCACTGTGTTATTAATTGCCATTAATTGTCCTCATATCAAAATTGAATACATAGGATTCATGCTTCTCTATTCCTGTGATGCTTTACTAAGAATAATGTGTCCCACTTCTATCCAGGTTAATACAAATGCTATAAAGTCTCCATTTTTCTTAATGGCTGAATAGTATTCCATAGTATACATGCACCACAGCATGTTAATCCATTCCTGGTTTGTGAAGCATTTAGGCTGTTTCCACATTTTGGCGATTGTAAATTGAGCTGCAATAAACAGTCTAGTCCAAGTGTCCTTAGGATAAAAGGATTTTTTTTTCCTTTTGGATAGATGCCCAATAACGAGATTGTAGGATCAAACAGGAGGTCTAGCTTGAGTTCTTTGAGGTTTCTCCAGACTTCCAAAAGGTTGTATTAGTTTACATTCCCACCAGCAGTGTAATAGTGTTCCCTTCTCTCCACATCCACACCAGCATCTGCAGTCTTGAGATTTTGTAATGTGGGCCATTCTCACTGGGGTTAGATGATAATCTCAAGTTGTTTTTTTGTTTTGTTTTGTTTGTTTGTTTGTTTTTGCAGTTTTGGCAGGGGCTGAGCTCAAACCTGCCACCCCCAGTATGTAGGGTGGGGACCCTACTCCTTGAGCCACAGGCGCCGCCCTCTCAGGGTGGTTTTGATTTGCAATTGTCTAATAATTAGGGCTGATGAGCATTTTTTCGTATGTTAGCTATTTGTCTGTCTTCTTGAGAGAAGATTCTCTTCATCTCTCTTCCCCTTTGATATATGGGATTGGTGGCTTTTTTCATGTGGATTACTTTGAGTTCTCTATAGATCCTAGTTATTAGCTTTTGTCTGATTCGAAATATGCAAATATCCTTTCCCATTGTGTTGGTTGCCTATTTGCTTTGGTTGTTGTCTCCTTAGCTGTACAGAAGCTTTTCAGTTCAATTAAGTCCCATTTGTTTATTTTGGTTGTTATTACAATTGCCATGGCAGTCTTCTTCATAAAGACTTTCCCAGGCCGATATCTTCCAGTGTTTTTCTTATGCTTTCTTGAGGATTTTTATCGTTTCACGCCTTAAATTTAAGTTCTTTATCCATCTTGAATCAATTTTTGTGAGTGGAGAGAGGTGTGGGTCCAGTTTTAGGTTTTTACATGTGGCTATCCAGTTCTCCCAGCACCATTTATTGACTAGGGATACTTTCCCCCAGTGTATGTTCTTGTTTGGTTTATCGCAGATTAGGTGGTTGTAAGCTGTTAGTTTCATTTTGTGGTTTTCTTTTCAATTCCAAATGTCTATGTCTCTATTTTTGTGCCAGTACCATGCTGTCTTGACCACTATGGCCTTGTAGTACAGCCTCAAGTCCGGTATGCTGATGTCCCCAGCTTTGTTTTTATAACTAAGAACTGCCTTAGCTATATGGGTTTTTTTCTGGTTCCATACAAAACACAGAATCATTTTTTCCCAAGTATTGAAAATAGGATGTTGGTATTTTAATAGGGATGGTGTTGAATTGGTAGATTGCTCTGGGAAATATAGACATTTTAACAATGTTGATTGTTTCCAGCCATGAGCATATGTTCTTCCATTTGTTAATATCCTCTACTATTTCCTTTCTTAGGGTTTCATAATTTTCTTTGTAGAGGTCCTTCACCTGTTTTGTTAGGTATATTCCTAGGTATTTCATTTTCTTTGAAAAACTGGTAAAGCAGTTGTGTCCTTAATTAGCTTCTCATCTTGGCTGTTATTGATGTATACAAAGGCTACTGACTTGTGGACATTGATTTTATATCCTGAGACATTACTGTATTTTTGATGACTTACAGGAGTCTTTAGGGTTCTCTAAGTATAAGATCATATCATCAGCAAAGAGGGAGAGTTTAACCTCCTCTGCTCCCATTTGGATGTCCTTTATTTCCTTGTCTTGCCTAATTGTATTGGCTGGAACTTCCAGCACTATGTTGAATAGTAATGGTAACAGAGGACAACCTTGCCTGGTTCCAATTCTAAGTGGAAAAGCTTTCGGTTTAGCTCCATTCAGTAAGTTAGCTGTGGGTTTGTCATAGATAGCTTCCATCAGTTTAAGAAATGTGCCACCTATGCCTATACTCTTCAGTGTTCTAATTAGAAAAAGATGGTAGGTTTCATCAAATGCTTTTTCTGCATCTATTGAGAGAATCATATGGTCTTTATTTTTGCTTCTATTAATATGGCGAATAACGTTTATGGACTTGCATATATTAAACCAGCCTTGCATCTCTGGGATGAAACCTACTTGATCATGATGTATGAATTTTTTGATGACAAGCTGTAATCTATTGGCTAGGATTTTGCTGTGAATTTTTGCATCTATATTCACTAGTGAAATTGGTCTGATGTGCTCCTTTTTAGTTGGGTCTTTTCCTGGTTTTGGTATCAGGGTGATGTTTGCTACATAGAATGTGTTGGGGAAGATTCCTTCCTCCTCAATTGTTTGGAATAATTTCTGGAGTATGGGAATATGCTCTTCCTTGAAGGTTTGACAGAATTCTGGTGTGAAGCCATTCGGACCAGGACATTTTTTGGTTGGAAGATTTTTTATTGTTTCTTTAATCTCAGTGTTTTCAGGAGCTCTCTGTCTTCCTGGCTAAGTCTAGGGAGAGGGTTTGATTCCAAATATTGATCCATTTCCTTCACATTGTCAAATGTCAGAGCACAGAGTTTCTGGTAGTATTCAGAGATGATCTCTTGTATCTCTATGGCATCAGTTGTTATTTCCCCTTTATCATTTCTGATTGAGATTACTAGAGATTTTACTTTTTTACTATTTATATTTATTATTATTATTTAATAATATTATGGGGGTACAAATGTTTGGTTACATAAGTTGCTATTGCACAGATTGAGTCAAAGTTATAAGTGTGCCCATCAACCAGATAGTGTTCACTGTGCCCATTAAGGGTGAATTCACCCTTCTTGATTTCAATGAACGTTATTTCCATATGTGCATATAAGTGTGGATCAATTAGTTTCAATTTAATAGTGAGTATATATTCTTGTGATAAGTAACCCAGAAGAATGGTCTCCAGTTCCATCCAGGTTAATACAAGAAGTATAAGTTCACCCTTTTTTATGGCTGAGTGTTACATCATGGTATACTATACCACATTTTATTAATTCAGTTGTGTATTGATGGGCACATCTTTTTTCCACATCTTAGTGATTATGAATTGTGCTGCTATAAACATTCTAGTGCAGGTGTCTTTTTGATAAAATGTATTTTTCCCCCTAGGTTAAATATCCAATAGTGGGATTACTAGATCAAATGTTAGGTATACTTTTAGTTCTTTGAGGTATCTCCATACAAATTTCCAGAGAAGTTGTACTAGTCTGCAGACATACAAACAGTGCATAAATGTTCAACATCCATGCCAGCATTTGTTGTTTTAAGACTTTTTTTTTTTGAGACAGAGTCTCACTTTGTTGCCCTTGGTAGAGTGCCATGGCATCATAGCTCAACAACCTCAAACTCTTGGGCTCAAGTTTATTCTCTTTCTCAGCCTCCCAAGTAGCTGGGACTACAGGTGCCCTCCACAACACCCGGCTATTTTTAGAGATGAGCTCTCGCTCTGGCTCAGGCTGGTCTCAAAGCCCTAAGCTCCAGCAGTCCACCCACCTCTGCCTCCCAGAGTGCTATGATTACAGACATAAGCCACCGCACGCCGCCAATGCCCAACTATTTTTAGAGACAGGTTCTTGCTCTTGCTCAGGCTGGTCTCGAACCCCTAAGCTCAAGCAATCTACCCACCTCAGCCTCCCAGAGTGCTGGGATTACAGCCATGAGCCACCATGCCCAGCCTGTTTTAGGCCTTTTAGATAGGAGCCATTCTCACTGGAGTTAGGTGACATATTATTTTGGTTTTGATTAGCATTTCCATGCTGGCTTAGCTACTACATAGCTTTTTAGTACAGCTTGAAATCTGGTAAACCTATGCCTCCAGATTTGGTCTTCTTGTTTAAGGTTGCTCTAACTACCTGGGGTCCCTTCTGGCTCCACATGAAATGCAGAATTATTTTTTCCAGATCATGCACCTTTGTCCCCTTCAGGGGCCTTCAACTCCTCAGGCTTTGCCTTGTTCATTTCCACACAGATATTTCTCAACTCCAGCCCAGATTGCAGAATCTACAAGGGTCCAATGGGTCATGCTACTACTTCCAAATACTATACATAAACCCGTCATTTCCTCTGAACCCAAGCCCATAAATCCAATATCCAACCATCAGTCAATCCTAAAAGTGATGTCAGGGCCAGGTGCAATGGCTCACACCTGTAATCCTAGCACTTTGGGAGGCCAAGACAGAAGGATTGCTTGAGGCAAGGAGTTCAGCAGCAGACTGAGCAAGAATAAGACCGTGTCTCTGCAAAAAATAGAAAAACTGGTTTGGCATGGTAATGCACACTGTAGTTATGGCTGCTCAGAAAGCTGAGTCAGGAAGATCACTGGAGCTAAGGAGTTTGAGGTTGCAGTGAGCTATGATGATGCTACTGCACTCTAGCCTGGGCAACAGAGCAACACTGTCTCAAAAAGAAAAAAAAAGTGATGTCAGCAAAAATGTTGGAGTGATGACTTCCAAATATTCTCTCCTCCACAAAGCAATGAGAAAGCTGAAAAAGTATTTCTGAATCAACAGCAGACTCTAAAATTCACCAAAAAACCTTTCAGCAACCCTGGGAGCATTTAATTTTTTTTTAAATGGGTGGATATCAGTAGAAACAGTAAGCTTTATAATGTTTTTATACCTCTGCTCCCAACTCTGTGCATCCTTGATAATAACAGCCCAAAGTCTGGATGCAGCCTAGAAGCTACTGGTGAAAATAAGACAGAGCCAGAGCCCTGTCAAGCCTCATTCCTAAAGAATTGTCATTATTTACCTGTCTGGTGGTTCCCTAAAAAACCCCACTTGTACGGTTATGTGTATTTGACCTGTTTTGGGGATCAGCCAATGCAAAAAAGCCCTCTCCCTCTGGGTCCTTTGTTGAAAATAACCATAGACAAGTATTTCAACTTCATGGCTCTGTGAGGCACTGGGTGACAGTTAGTACTAATAACAGACAAAACAAAAAGCTGGGGGATGTTTAGAACCATGAAACACCATTAAGCATATCAACATAATATGCATTGGGATTCTAGAAGGAAATGAGAGAGAAAAAGAGGTAAAAGGAATATTTGAAGAAATCATGGATGGAAACTCCCCAAATTTGATTACAAAACTCAGATATACTGTTGGGAATCTAAAATTCCATATGAATATATACACTATATGTGTGCCCATAGCTTTGAACATGCTCAGGATAGACTTACCAAGGCCCTAAACACTCCCTTCAGGCTGGCCTGGAGGTGCTACCTCTAGAATGCTAAAGCAAAGTTGTCAACTGCCTATCTTTGTGTTAAAGCTATGCCTTATCAAGTACAAAAAGCCTGTCAGCAAAAACAGAGATATTGGGCAGCGCCTGTACTCAAAGAAATAGGGTGCCAGCCCCATATACCAGAGGTGGCAGGTTCAAACCCAGCCCCAGCCAAAAACTGCAAAAAAAAAAAAAAAAAAAGAAAGATCTGTTCAATCATTAGGGGGACACTAATCTGAGTAAAGATTTGAATGGCCACATATGACAAAGAATAGAGACTTTACTGAATTAACTCAGAAAAGTGATGAAACAAACCACAATAGCTACAACAAGCAGCAATAACAACAAATGTGGAAGAGGAGAATCTGAATTTGATGCCACTTTATATCATTTTTATTATTTTTTTATCTTCAAGACAGAGTCTCACTCTCTCACCGTACCTAGAGTGCTGTGGCATCATACCTCACAGCAACCTCAAATTGCTGGGCTCGAGTAATTCTCTTGCCTCAGCCTCCCAAGTAGCTGGGACTAAGAGGTGCCCACCACAACACCCCGCTGGTTTTTCCATTTTTAGTAGAGACAGAGTCTCCCTCTTACTCAGACTGGTCTCAAACTCCTGAGCTCAAGCAATCCATCTGCCTTGTCCTCCCAGAGAGCTAGGATTAGAAGCCACTGTGCCCATCCTAATATTTATTTTTTAAGATACAAGGTCTCACTCTGTAACCAAGATCGGAGTACAGTGACTCAATCACAGCTTACTACAACCTCAAACTCCAAGCTTCAAGCAGTCCTCCCATTTCAGTCTCCTGAATAGCTGAGAGTACAGGCATGCACCACTGTACCCGGCCCATATTATTTTAAATGTCAAATTTTCAACAAAAAAAATTATGAGACAGGAAAAAAAAACAAGAAACCTATGTACACAGGAAAAAAGTAATCAATGAATATTATTCATGAGGAAATTGAAACATTGGACTTACTAGACAAAGACTTTAAAGCAGACATTTAAATATATTCAAAAAGGTAAAGGAAATCATGTCTAAAGAATTAAGAGAGGCTTAGTGCCTGCAGCTCAAGCAGCTAAGGTACCAACCATATACAGTGGAGCTGGCAGGTTCAAATCCAGCCCTAGCCTGCCAAACAACAATGACAACTACAATCAAAAAATAGCCGGGCATTGTGGCAGGCACCTGTAGTCCCAGCTACTTGGGAGGCTAAGGCAAGAGAATCGCTTAAGCCCGAGACTTTGAGGTTGCTGTGAGCTGTGATGCCACGGCACTCTACCCAGGGCAACAGCTTGAGACTCTGTCTCATAAAAAAAATAAATAAATAAAATAAAGAACTAAGAGAAGGTAAAAGTCTGATGTTCAACCAAATAAAGAATATCAATAAAGACATTAAAATTATTTTTTTTAAAGAACTGAAGTGGCTCGGTGCATGTTGCTCAGCAGTTATTGCACCAGTCACATACACCAGAGCTGGCAGGTTCAAATCCAGCCCTGGCCTGTTAAACAACAATGACAACTACAACCAAAAATAGCCAGGCATTGTGGTGGATGTCTGTAATCCCAAGTAACTGAAAGGCTGAGGCACGAGAATCACTTTAGCCCAAGAGTTTGAGGTTGCTGTAAGCTGTGACACCATGGCACTCTACCCAGGGTGACATAGTGAAACTCTGTCTCAAAAAAAAAAAATAGAAAAACTAAGGTAAGAGGATCGCCTAAGCCCAAGAGTTTGAGGTTGCTGTGAGCTGTGATACCACGGTACTCTACCCAGGGTGACAGCTTGAGATTCTGTCTCAGAAAAAAAAAAAAGAACCAAAGAGAAATTACAGAGTTGAAAGTCACAATAGCTGTAATGAAAAATTCACTAGATAAGCTCAACAGCTTATTGGAGTGATCAGGAGAAAGAATCAGCCTACTTTAAAATGGGTCAACTGAGATTGTTTAATCCAAAAGATAGGAAGTTAAAAAATGAAGAAAAATGAACGAAGCTACAGAACCATCAAGCATACCAACATATGTGTTACAGGGGTTCCAGAAAGAGAAGAGAGAAAGAAAGGATAAGAAAGAACATTTGAAGAAATCATAGATGAAAACATCCCATATTTGATGGAAAGCATTAATCCGCACATCCAAAGTTCAACAAACTCCTGTATGATAAGCACAAAATGATTCATACCTAAACACAGCATAATCAAACTCTCAAAAGACAGAGAATCTTGAAAGCAAAAGGAGAGAAGTCATTCATCATAAATCATGATGGCCAGAAAGCAATAGGATGATATATTTAAAGTGCTGAAATAAAAACCACTGTAAACCAAGACTTTCATGTCTAGCAAAACTATCCTTCAAAAATGAAGGAAAAGCCCAGCGCCCATAGCACAGTGGTTACAGCACCAGCCACATACACCCAGGCTGGTGGGTTCGAACCCAGCCCGTGCCAGCTAAACAACAATGACAAATGCAACAAAAAAAAAAATGGCCAGGCATTGTGAGGGGCAACTGTAGTCCCAGCTACTTCAGAGGCTGAGGCAAGAGAATAGCTTAAGTCCAAGAGCTGGAAGTTGCTATGTGCTGTGATGCCACAGCACTCTACCAAGGGCAACATAGTAAGACTCTGTCTCAAAAAAAGAAGGAAAAATTAAATTTTCCCAGATAAAGAAAAATGGAAAGAGTTTTTCTTTTCTTTTCTTTTTTCTTTTTTTTTTTTTTTTTTGAGACAGTCTCATTTTGCCACCCTTGGTAGACTGCCATGACATCATAGCACACAGCAATTTCAAACTCCTGGGCTCAAATGATTCTCTTGCCTTAGCCTCCCACATAGCTGGGTCTACAGGTGCCTACCACAACACCTGGCTATTTTTAGAGGTAGGGTCTCACTCTTGCTCAGGTTGGTCTCAAACTCCTGAGCTCAGGCAATCGACCTGCCTCAGCCTCCCAGAGGGCTAGGATTACACACATGAGCCACCTCACTCAGCCCTGAGAGACTTTTTCTTTTTCTTTTTTTTTTTTTTAATTTTACCTCTTTTTTAACTTTTTTTTTTTCTTTTTCAGTTTTTGGCCAGGGCCAGGTTTGAACCCTCCACCTCTGGTATATGGGACTGGTGCCATACTCCTTGAGCCACAGGAACTACCCCTGAGAGACTTTTTCAATAAAAGACCTGCCTTACAATAAATATTAAAAGGAGTCCTTCAGGCTGAAATGAGAGGAACTTAGTAATTAAAATCCATATGAAGAAACAAAGAGGACTAGTAAATGGAACTACATCAATAAATATAAAAGGGCTCGGTGCCTATGGCTCAAGTGGCTAAGGTGCCAGCCACATACACCTGAGCTGGTGGGTTCAAATCCAACCCGGGCCCACCAAACAACAATGTCAGCTGCAATGAAAAAACAGCCGGGTGTTGTGGTGGGTGCCTATAATCTCAGCTACTTGGCAGGCAGACACAGGAGAATCGCTTGAGCCCAGGAGTTGGAGGTTGCTGTGAGCTGTGATGCCACAGTAATCTACCCAGGGTGACAGCTTGAGGTTCAATCTCAAAAATAAATAAATAAATATAAAAGGTGATACAGGCTAGGCACCTGTGGCTCAATCGGCTAAGGCACCAGCCACTTACACCTAAGGTGGCGGGTTCAGATGCCCAGCCCAGCCCGCCAACCAACAATGATGGCTGCAACCAAAAAATGGCCAGGCGTTGTGGCGGGCTCCTGTGGTCCCAGCTACTTGGGAGGCGGAGGCAGGAGACTCGTTTGAGCCCAGGAGTTGGAGGTTGCTATGAGCTGTGATGCCATGGCACTCTACCCAGGGGGATAGCTTGAGGCTCCGTCTCAAAAAAAAAAAAAAAAGATTGGGTAAGAGCAATCAGAATACTATTCTATAAAACTATCAGTCTGGCATGGTGGCTCATGCCTATAATCTCAGCATTTTGGGAGGTCTAGACAAGAGGACTGCTTGAGGCCAGAAGTTCAAGGCCCCCCTTCCCCCAATTATTTGAATTAGCTAGATGTGGTGGTGTGTGCCTGTAGTCCTAGCTACTTGAGAGGCTGAAGCAGGAGGATCACCTGAGCCCAAAATGTTCAAGGCTGTAATGAACTATAACTTTGCCACTACACTCCACCTGTCTGTCTCTCTCTCTCACACACACAAGTTTTTTTAAATAAAATAAAACTATGACTAACCAGCCTAATAGATGTTCCAAAATAGGTATAAAGTCCTTAGTTAAGCACACTAAAGAGATCATACAAATGCAATTATCCATAGAGAATGTTAAATTCCAACAAATTTACTGTCAAAGACAATTTGGTTGTTCTCTCATACTCAACACGATTGCTAAAAAGTATTTAAAAATCAAAGAACTTCTAAAAAGTATTGACTGAGGCCAGCTGTGGTGGCTCATGCCTGTTAATCCCAGAACTTTAGGAGGCTGAGGTACAAAGGCAAGAAGATCACTTGAAGTCACATGTTAAGACCAGCCTGGGCAACACAAGAGACCTGGCCCCTACAAAATTTAAAAAAAGAAAAATTAGCCAGGCACAGTGGTGTATGCCTGTAGTCTTAACTACTCAGAAGGCTGAGGCAGGGAGTTGCTTCAGCTCAGAAGTTTGGGGCTGCAGTGAGCTATGACAATGCCACTGTACTCCAGCTTGGGTATCAAAGTGAAACCTATCTCAAAAAAGGAAAAAAAAAATACTAAGACTTGGAACAAATTACTTAATACCTGAGACTCGATGCCTAAATTCTTCTGAGCATTGATTCTAAGAGCCAATCTCTTAGCAATTTCTAATTTCTCAGCATTTCCTGCAGTTGGAGCAGGGACACTTGATGTTCCAGGAGCAGCCATATCCTTTACTCTCTTCTTTGAATTAAACATGCTCTCAATTTGTTCATCAATCTAGACCAAGGGTAAAAAAAAAAAAACTGGATTAGAAATACCAAATTAGGTATACCTACAGAAACAACTAAGGAATGTTTCCACCCAAAGGCTACAATCAATCACATTTATATAAATTTCACTAAACAGATCATTAGAAACATATACTACCTCTTTGTTAAATGTAGCATATTTTATTTCAAAATCAGTTCTTTAGGGCGAACAACAACAATAACAGAAAAACAGAGATGCAATCTGACATGAACCACTTACTCAGACTCCTAAGAAGTCCAGAAAATACATCACAATTCAGTAATGAGGAAACATGCATTGTCAAGACAGAACAGCCAATATGATGGAACTGAGTTACTCTAGTGTTCAAGCCTTGAGGCCAAATTACACAGCAATGAGAGAGTGGAAGAAGGGCTATAACTCAATGCCAATGGATATTTTAAAATACAGTCAGTAATTCTCTCAGGGGCAGTAGTATAACATGTTCCTATTGCAGGGCTTCTAAAACTCTACCAAATTCAGAAAATGCAACTAGATTTGCCTTAAAAATTGAGTAAGAGAATCAGAAAAGTCTTCCTGCCTTACTCTTCTAAATGAAGGTTGGCTTTCCCGTCAAGGCAAGATCAACAATGAAAGCCCCAACTCTCCAGATGTCACAGGAGCCCTACTAATATTTGCAATTCTTTTAAAAATGCTTTCTGCCCAACAATAACTACTGATACCCTGATTAAAGAGAAACAAACCCCTTCATAAATTCAGTTTAGGTTAATAAGGCTTTATTTTCTAACTCTCAAATGCAGAGAAAAGCTTGTTCCAGGTTTAAATACTAGTTAATTTAGAAAGCCCATTTACTGGAATAAAAACAGTCAACTTAATCTTCTTTTAAAAGCACTCATTACTGGCTTGGTGCTCATAGCACAGTGGTTATAGCATTGGCCACATTCGCCTAGGCTGGTGGGTTCGAACCCAGCCTGGGCCAGCTAACCAACAATTGCTACAAAAAGAAAAAAAAAAAAAGTAGCCAGGCATTGTGGTGGGCTCCTATAGTCCCAACTACTTGAGAAGCGGAGGCAAGAGAATCTCTGAAGCCCAAGAGTTTGAGGTTGCTGTGAGCTGTGATGACACAGCACTCTATTGAGAGTGGCCTAGCAAAACTCTTGTCTCAAAAAGTAAACAAAAAAAAAGCACTCATTACCTATTAATACGTTTTATTTATCAACTAGTTTTAAACTCGACATTTAACTGAGTTAAACTTTTAAATTAAACTTTTAATGCACTATGCACTGCATTAAAATCCAAACAAGTACATAAAATCAGGAATGTGTACAGTGCTAGTTGATAATTTTTTTTACTTTATTCACTTAAGCACTATTCATATTTTTTACAAAAATTATATTTTACTTTAACAACCAAAGAAACAATCAACTTATTTCATCATGAGACTTTCAAAAATTGTGATAAGTACAGCAAACCTACTTTAACAGAAGGGGATATGTTTCAAGACATCCAGTGGATGGCTGAAACCTTGGACAAGTACTAAGCCCTGTATATATTATTCTATATGTTTTTCCTATACATATATACCTATGATAAAACTTAATTTATGAATTAGGTGCAGTGAAAGATTAACAATAACTAATAAAATAGAACAATTACACCAATATGCTGTAATAAGTCATACTAATATGCTCTCTGAAAATACTGTTAGTATTTTCACATTCCAGTTGACCACTGGTAACTGAAACTACACAAAGCAAAATCACAGATAAAGGGGCTCAGCACCTATAGCTCAGTGGCTAGGGTGCCAGCTACATACATGGGAGCTGGCAGGTTTGAATCCAGCCTGGGCCTGCCGAACAACATCATCATCAACAAAAAAACAAAAAATGGCTGGGTGTTGTGGTGGGCGGCTGAGGCAAGAGAATTGGTTAAGCCCACGAGTTTGAGGTTGCTGTGAGCTATGACACAATAGCACTCTACCCAGGGTGACAGCTTGAGACTCTGTCTCAAAAAGAAAAGAAAAAAAAAAAAATCACAGATAAAGGGAAATAATTACAATATAAAAAGAGACAGAGGTAGATTTAAATTATTTAATACTCTTTCCTTCAAGAAGTAGGGCCTCCCCTTAACTTAGTGACTTCCTTCTAATAGAATAACATATATACAAGTGATAGTATGTGACTTTAGAGACCAGTCATGAAAATCACTAAAGCCTGCTCTTTACTCTTTCTCGGATCATGCATTCTGGGGAAGCGAGCTGCCACATGTTGAGGTCACAGTGGAAGAGTGAAGAATTGGGGAATCCTGTAAATGTCAAAATGAGTGAACCATCTTGGAAGCAGATCATCTTCCATTAGTTATGCAGCTTGACTACAACCTCATAGAAGCCTAAGACAGAACTACCTGGCTAAACTGCGCCTGATATCCTGACTCTCAGGAAATATGAGATGATAAATGTTTTGCTTTAACCTGCTAAGTTTTAATGTGTTACATAGTAAACAGATCACTAAAATAACAACTTTACAGAATTTTGAGCCAGCATGGCATACTACAAAGAAATGGTCTACAGTTAATAAGAGGCGAGGCCTGGATTCTGGTCCTGGCTATGCTTAATTCCCAATGTGGTCCTGAATCAAATACTTTTTCTTGACCTCAATTTCCTCCATGACAAAAACAAAGTGAATTCCTGATTTCCAGCAATGTTTTGAGCTAAAGCTTAATATGATAAATAAAAAACAGTATTGTATAATCAAGTATATTAGGGAAGTTCTAGGTTAAGCAAAGTTAAACAAGATTCTATAATTAAAGTTTGCATATCCTTGATGTAATAGTATATGTTCTACACATCAAGAGGAAGTACTGGGGGACCTCACCTCATCATGTGCATGATGCAATGGTACATTTCAAAACTATTAAGAAATGAGTATGGGCTCGGCGCCTGTGGCTCAATCGGTTAAGGCACCAGCCACGTACACCTAAGGCGGCAGGTTCGAATCCCCGGCCCGGGCCTGTCAAACAGCAATGATGGCTGCAACCAAAAAATGGCTGGGCATTGTGGCAGGCGCCTGTGATCCCAGCTACTTGGGAGGCTGAGGCGGGAGACTCGCTTGAGCCCAGGAGTTGGAGGTTGCTATGAGCTGTGATGCCATGGCACTCTACCCAGGGGCTTGAGGCTCCGTCTCAAAAAAAAAAAAATGAGTATAATTGTGACGGATGTATTACTTGGTTCAATGTAAACATTTCACATTGTATATTGAAGCAGTACCCTGAACCCTATAAATGCATCAATGTACAAAGTTATGATTTAATAAAAAATAATTAATAAAAAAAAAAAAACAGGGAAGTACTAGTGTTTACTTAACAAATTTTCCAAAAGGGTGGAAACAACCTATTCTAAAGCTCCTTAGAGTTCCAAAGATAGATTCTGTGAAACTCTCAACTGACTGAGCTCTCAGTCACTCCTCAGTGAATCATCAACAATGCCATAAGCTTAAGAACACAGGCTTGATAAGAATATACCAAGCATTAGTCCCAGCTCTTCTCCATAACAACTGTGTAAACCTGAAAAGGGTATTTCATTCTAACTCATAATCTATTCAATTATAAAATGAGAATACTCTTGAGTATCTATTTTGAATGCCTACCGTGAATAAAATATCCCTGTAAAGTACTTGGCACAGTGTGTAGCAAGTGAGTAGCACTCAACGAATGCTGACAACTGGCTGAGTGAAGTGGCTCACGCCTGTAATCCCAGCTCTCTGGGAGGATGAAGTGGGTGGACTGCTTGAGACAGGACTTTGAGACCAACCTGAGCAAGAGTGAGACCCTACCTCTACTAAAAATGAAAAACTGAGGCAAAAGGATTGCTTAAGCCCAAGAGTTTGAGGTTGCTGTGGGCTACGATGCCACGGCACTCTACTGAGGACAACAAAGTAAGACTGTCTCAAAGAAAACAAAAACAAAAACAAAAAACTTGTTTTAACAAGTGTGCAAAATTAAATGTGTAAGGATGTACAATGAAGTATAATTTATAATAATAAAGTATATTCCAAAGAGTGAATTAAATAGAAACAATCCATATTAAAAATAAGTTGTTCCATTCAACTGTGAAATATCAATATAATAAATTATATAGCTGTTAAAGAATAACTTGTGGTGGCTCGGCACCTGTGGCTCAATCAGCTAAGGCGCCAGCCACGTATACCTAAGGTGGCGGGTTCGAATCCCCAGCCCGGGCCCGCCAAACAACAATGATGGCTGCAACCAAAAAAATGGCCGGGTGTTGTGGCGGGCGCCTGTGGTCCCAGCTACTTGGGAGGCGGAGGCAGGACACTTGCTTGAGCCCAGGAGTTGGAGGTTGCTATGAGCTGTGATGCCATGGCACTCTACCCAGAGGGATAGCTTGAGGCTCCGTCTCAAAAAAAAAAAAAGAATAACTTGTGGGCAGCACCTGTGGCTCAGTGCGTAGGACACAGGCTTCAGATACCATGGGTGGCGCGTTCAAACCCAGCTCTGGCCAAACTCCAACAAAAAAATAGCTGGGCGTTGTGGCTGGCGCCTTATACTCACAGTTACTCAGGAGGCTAAGGCAAGAGAATTGCCTAAGCCCAAGAGCGGGAGGTTGCTGTGATACCATGGCACTCTAGACTCTTAAAAAAAAATGAATAATTTAAGAGCAAATTCACTAAAATAGAAAGAATTCTACACACTATTGCTACCAAGAAGATTATAAAAGAGTATGATCCCATTTTAATAAAAATACATAAATATGAGGGCATGTAAACAGACATATGTACACACGTACATACACACACAAAGAAAAAGTGTAGGAAGAGTACACACTCAGAGTACACACCCAGTGACTGGCTATTTCAACAAGTCAATGACAAGACCTCCAGAACAAAAGGACTAATTGCTTCAACTGTCAAAACAGAGGCTTAGAACGATACTTACATCAACTGCAGCATCTTCATCATCTGAATCTTGCAGACCAAGAGCTGCTTTTTGTAACTTCTTCCTTTCATTGGCCAAAGCTTGTTCTGTTTCATCAAACTTGAATCCCTTACCAGAGAACCCACTGCTCTTTTTAATTATTTTCCCCTCCTTTCAAAAACACAAAAATAAAAAAGTTTATCTTATAGTAAATACTTTAATGTTTAGAAATGCATACCAATTAAATATTTTTAAAGGTGGTTTATGCCAACCTAACAAAAACATTTCTTCCATTATGTGGAAAAAATAAGAGCTCTTACATATGCATCACAAAACACTCAGTTCATGAAAAAGATTAGAATGCTTTCAATCTTCCCCCCCCCCCCAAAGAGATAAACGATAGGGCAGCACCTTTGGCTCAGTGAAGACGCGCTGGCCCCATATACCGAGGGTGGCGGGTTCAAACCCGACCCCAGCCAAACTGTAACAAAAAATATGTGGGTGTTGTGGTGGGTGCCTATACTCCCAGCTACTCAGGAGGCTGAGGCAAGAGAATTGCCTAAGCCTAAGAGATGGAGGTTGCTGGGAGTTATGATGTCACAGCACTACCAAGAGCAACAAAGTAAAGACTCTATCTCTTTAAAAAAAGAAAGAGATAAATGACAAAGTTCTATTAAAATACCCAAATAGTAACAAAAGATTTCCAAGTATTAAATATTTAAGGTTTAGAACACATTAATGATTTGCGCAAGAGTAAATGGGTTAAAAAACTTACAGCTTTCTGTTGATCTTTGAAATCACTCCAAAGTTTCTCTAGATCAGGAGGCACCGCGGTCCCTGACAACTCAAGAGCTTTAATTATGTCACCAGCATAGCGAGCTTGATCTTCTGTGATAAAAGTATAGGCATAACCCTAACGAATGATGAAAAAGTAGAATTAGTAGACACTAACAAGATGAATCCTGCTTAGGTTACAGGTAAAACGAAATCTGAACCATTTAATAAATCCTCATGAGACTGATACCATTACTAAACAATTGTAAAGGCCACAAAAGGGCCCTACTAAATTCTTTAATAATTCAAAGTGAAATATCTAGGTTGCATATTTAAAGCTAAGATAAGCAAAATTTAAAAGTTTCTAATTTAGGCCAGGTAGAGTGGCTCTTGCCTATAAGCCCATCCTTTGAGATGTCAAGGCAAGAGGATCACTCCAAGTCAGGAGTTAAAATAACAGCCTGGGCAATAAATAAAACTTTTTTATCTCAAGAATAAATTAAAAAATCAGCTGGGCATGGTATACCTATAGTCCCAGCTACTTCGGAGGCTGAGACAAGAAGATTGCTTAAGCTGAGGCATTGGACACTACAGTGAGCTATGATTGTACCACTGCACGCTATCCCAGGTGAAAGATATATGCATAAATACAAATATATGCCATTAAAATGCAAAACTGTGTTGTACCTATTAATTTTCTTTTTGTGAGACAGAGTCTCACTTCTTTACCCTTGGCATAGTGCCATGGCGTCATAGCTTACAGCAACTTCAAACTCTCGGGCTTAAGCGATTCTCTTGCCTCAGCCTCCCAAGCAGCAGGACCACAGGAGCCCACCACAACACCCAGCTATTTTTTAGAGACAAGGTTTCACTCTGGCCCAGACAGGTCTCGAACTTGCAAGTTCAGGCAATGGACCCTCCTCAGCCTTCCAAGTGCTGGGATAACAGGCCTGGGATAACAGGCGTGAGCCACTGCGCCCAGCCTAATTTTCTTTAATATAGCATTTTAATTTTCTTTTTCTTTGCATTCCCATCCTGTGCTTCCTCCTACACCACTGTCACTCATATTAACTTCCTGGAATGTATCTTCCCACATTTTCCTTTAAGATCAATAAAACATAAAAATACATGTACACATACATGGATTATATGTATAAATATATGTACATATATATAATATGTTTGTTACATACACAAATGGATTGAGTTTTTGTAGGGTTTTTTTTTTTTTTTTTTTTGAGAGAGAAAGAGTTGACCTGGGTAGAGTGCCATGGTATCAAACCCAGTGGCTGGGACTACAGGCACCCATGACAACATCCAGCTAGTTTTTCCATTTTTAGTGGAGATGGGGTTTTGTTCTTGCTCAGTCTGATATGGAACTCCTGAGCCTGAGCAATCCACCAACCTGAACCTCCCAGAGTGCTACGATTACAAGATGAGCCAATCCACATGGCCAGTTTTGATTTGTTTTGTTTTTGAGAGAGACAGAGTCTTGCTCTGTCCCTTGGTAGAGGGCTATGGTGTCATTGTAGTTCACACCAACCTCAAACACATGGGCTCAAGCGATCCTTCTCCCTCAGCCTCGTTAGTAGATGAGACTACAGGCATGAGTGATAATGCCCAACTAATTTTTCTATTCTTTGTAGGGACAGGCTAGTCTCAAACTCCTAAGTGCAAGTGATACTCCTCTCTTGACCTAAAAGAGTAGTATGATTATAGATGTCAGTATCCATGCCCAGCCTGAATTGTTTTTATATAATTATAACTTTTATAAAAATCAGATCAGAAATATCACCTCCCTCTCTAAAGCATTCAAGCTGCCATTTTCACAAAACATTATAATCTTAAAGTGAACTGTTACACATTTTAAAATATGGTTTAGGCTTGGCGCCTGTGGCTCAAGTGGCTAAGGCATCAGACACATACACCTAACGTGGCGGGTTCGAATCCAGCCTGGGCCTGTCAAACAACAATGACAGCTGCAACCAAAAAAAAAAAAAAATAGCCAGGCTTTGTGGAGGGCGCCTGTGGTCCCAGCTACTTGGGAGGCTGAGGCAGGAGACTCGCTTGAGCCCAGGAGCTGTAAGTTGCTGTGAGTTGTGATGCCATAGCACTCTACCCAGGGGGACAGCTTGAGGCTCTGTCTAAAAAAAAAAAAAATTAAAACATGGTTTAAGGATTTGGTTTATTTCAGGGCAGGGCATGACAGCTCATGTCTATAATCCTAACACTCTGGGAGTTAGAGGTGACAGGATTGCCTGAGCTCAGGAGTCCACGACCAGCTGGGGCAACAGTGAGACTCTGTCTCTATTAAAAATAGAAAAATTAGCCAGGTGTGGTGGTACATGCCTGTAATCCCAGCTAATTGGGCATTTGCAGTTGCGGTGAGATGTAATGATGTCACTCTGGGTGACAGAGTGAGACTGTCTCAAAAAGAGTTTATTTCTAGAAT
Source organism: Galagoides demidoff (assembly GCA_963574575.1). NCBI lineage: Eukaryota > Metazoa > Chordata > Mammalia > Primates > Galagidae > Galagoides > Galagoides demidoff. Next base: position 23,642 of record CAUYQV010096664.1, read on the forward strand.
ATCTAAATAGCCACTGTACGTGTGACCCATGGTCTGCTTTTGTACTAAACTGCCCATGAACTAAAAATTTTTAGATTTTTATACGGATATAAATAGACACAAACACATGCACAGACACAAAGAAGGAGAAAAAAAGTATGTGAGAGAGACTGTAAGTGGCTACAATTTTTAGTCCCTGGCCTTTTATTAAAAAAAAGCTTAACTCCTCAGAATGCTCAGGTTATAAGAATAAATGCTGACTAGATGCAGTGGCTCATACCTGTGGTCCTAGCTAACTGGGAGGCTAAGGGAAGAGAATCTTAATTTAAGCCCAGGAGTTGGAGACTATAGTGGGCTATCATGGTAACACTGAACTCTAGCCTGAGTGACAAAATATGGCTTGGCACCTATGGCTCAAGTGGCTAAGGCGCCAGCCATATACACCCAAGGTGGTGGGTTCAAATCCAGCCCAGGCCCACCAAACAACAATGACGTCTGCAACCAAAAAATAGCTGGGCATTGTGGAGGGTGCCTGTGGTCCCAGCTACTTGGGAGGCTGAGGCAGGAGACTCGCTTGAGCCCAGGA
>CAUYQV010096665.1:0-19767 GCA_963574575.1 Galagoides demidoff
GACCCATGAAAGGATCAATAAATTATGGTATATGTACACCATGGAATACTATACAGCCAAAAAGAAAGATGGAGACTTTGCCTCCTTCGTGTTTACATGGATGGAGCTGGAAAATGTCCTCCTTAGCAAAGTATCTCAAGAGTGGAAGAAAAAGTACCCAATGTACTCAACCCTATTATGAAACTAATTGTTAGCTATCTTAGGAAAGCTATAATCTAAATAGAATCCAAGATTACAGGGAAAGGGGAAAGGGAGGGGGGTGGTGGAAGGCTGGGTGAGGGGAAGGAAATTGCGGGTATCATGCCTATGATTTATTCTATAAGGGTACATGTGAATCTTTCTAAATGTCAAATATAAATGTCTTAACACAACAATTATGAGAAAGATATGATGGCTGTGTTAGCCAGTTGGATGAGAGTTTTTCAAACTGTATATGGAAACAACACACTGTATCCTATGATAAAATTAATGTACACAATTATGATCTAATAAAAAAAAGAAGATAGGCATATGGCCTATAGATATATGAAAAATGCTCAGAAAAATGCATTAGAGAAATGCAAATCAAAACTACTTGAGATATCACCTAACTCCAGCAAGATTATCCCATATCACAAAATCCCATAACCAGAGATGCTGGCATGGATGTGGAAAAAAGGGAATAATTCTGCACTGCTGGTGGGAATGCAAACTAATACGTTCCTTTTGGAAAGACAGAGTCTGGAGAACACTTAGAGAACTAAAAATAGACCTGCCATTTGATCCTCCAATTCCTTTATTAGGTATATATCCAGAAGACCAAAAACCACATTACAACAAAGATATTTGTACCAGAATGTTTATTGCAGCCCGATTTATAATTTCCAGGTCATGGAAGAAGCCCAAGTGCCCATCAATCCACGAATGGATCAGTAAACTGTGGTATATGTACACCATGGAATACTATGCAGCCGTAAAGAAAGATGGAGACTTTACCTCCTTCATGTTTACATGGATGGAGCTGGAAAATGTTCTTCTTAGCAAAGTATCACAAAAATGGAAGAAAAAGTATCCAATGTACAGAACCCTATTATGAAACTAATTTATAGCTTTCATATAAAAGCTATAACCTAATTATAGCCTAAGAATATGGGGAGGGGGTCGATGGGTGGAGGGAGGGTGATTGGAGAGATCACCTCTATGGTTTATCTTACAAGGGTACAAGTGAATCTTTCTAAAAAGTAGAATACAAACGTCTCAACACAATAACTAAGAGAATGACATAAAGGCTATGTTAACTAGTTTGAAAAAAAGAAAGAAAGAAAGTTTCTGGTGAGCCTAAAGTCAGAAGAGGAGGAAGTCAATAATCTAGTGCTTAAGGCATCCAGATGGGATAGCCTAACAATCCCCATTCCACCAGGATGATGGTCCTGCCAGAAATCAGAGATGGTCCCATAGAACCTGACCTCTACCAGCTGTTGCTTAAGGCTCCCTGTTACCTACACATAAAATGTGCTGGGGTGAGCTCTGCTGCAAACCCTCTGACATTCCTATTTCTTCTTTTACTTTGGAATTGACCAATCCTCCCTTTGATGGACACATCTTTTCTCAATGATAATTTACTCAATCTGATAACTGTGGAGGCCTATATACCTGGGAACTGTGGCTTGTCCTCCAGCTTACTTTGCATATCTGGACTGTGATCCATTGTGTCATGCTGCAACCTAATTTCCTAAATGGAATCTTACCTCCTTCATCTCCAAATCCAGCAGACAGATGTCTACTATGCCCAAAGAAGGACAAGTGAGGGAACGGTGTGTACATTCTTTGTGAAGACCTTCTGTACTTGAATATGAATTCAACCTTTATGTACAAAGAACCCCCAAACGAAGGGATGCATATTAGCTCTCAGTTGCTAAGGGCCTAGGTGTTGTGCTAGAGACTTTTAATCAGCACAACAAACCTATAAAATAGTTAAATGTCCAATTTCAAATCAAAAGGTTAGTTTATTATGTCTCAAACAAAAAGCAGCCCAATTGATCAAAGCATTTAAATTTCAATTATCAACACAGTTTTGCCATCTTTAAGGTAACTTGTGTATGCCAGTAGCTAAGAAGCCTGGAGAGCAAGTGGTGATGGAAATTGGGAAAGACATTTTCCACAGGTTGCTGAGAATTGAATATTTTTCCTTGCAAGAAGTGGTCCAAACCCTGGAAGAAGCAGTGGGCTGTTGGTACAAGGTCTGATGAATACGGAGGATGACAGAGAGTTACAAAGTCCAGCTTCTGGAGTGGCATTTTCTGTGTGACAATGCTTTCTTGCAAGAAGATTATTGGCCTGTCTCTGTTGACTAATCTCAGCTGCATAATCGCAAGCATCCTTGTCATTTCATCCAACTGGTTGCAGTAGACATCCACTATGATCAATGGACCAGATTTTTGGAAGCTGTAGTGAATGTTACCAGCACTGGACCACCAAACAGACACCATTAGCTTTCACTGATGAATATTTGCTTGGGGCTATGTTTCAGCACCTCATCTTTATCAAACTGAGAAGTCCCAGAAGACACTCCTCCATCTTGTGTCTTGTTGAGTTGGTGACTCAGTACAATACCCTCCCCCCTTGAAAACTCCCCAGGGAAGTCCCCCCCCCCTTGCCGTCCCTGCCCCTGGCGGGAAATCCTGGACCAATCACCTGCTTGAATGCAACCTGTAGTCTGCCAAACTCCCTAGCAACCAATCAGAATGTACTGTACCCAACCCCACCCCTCTTACTTTCTATACCCTATAAAACCTTGCTGAGAGCCAAGGACAGGGCTCTTCCTTGGTGTACTCACCAGGAGAGTCCAGGCCCAGGCTTGAATAAAGCTTGCCTCATGATCTTTGCATTGGAGTGTGTCTCAGACTAACTCTGGGGGGACTGGGAAAAATCCAAGCACAACAGAACCACTGTGATGAACACATGATTGTCAAAAAGAATCCTTTTGTCATTACATGTAACAATACAGCATAGAAATGGTTTGCCTTTATATCATGTCAGCAAAGGCAAGCCTTGAGACAATTTCTCTTCTGATGCTTGTTGAATTCATGTGGAACTCATCTACCCAGCTTCTTTGCCTTGTTGATTTATTTCAGAGAGTCCAATATTGTTGGAATAGTAACATTAAACCTTGCTGCTAAGTTACCTGTAGATTGAGATGGATTCACTTCCAGGATAGCTTTCAGCTCCTTGTTGTCCACCTCTCGGGTCAACCACATGGCTCATTTTCAAGAGTGAAATCACAAGAAGGGACCTTCTCAAACTATCAACATACTATGTATTTATTAGCTACATCCTTCCCAAACACTTCATTGATATTTTGAGCTGTCTGTGCTGCATTAGTTCCACAGTGGAACTCATATTTGAAAGTAACATAAAGTTTTGCCTTATCCATAATTTCTCAAAAATTGCTTTTTAAAACATTGGAAATATAATCATAGCCAAAATGTGTGTTTTTAAAAATGAGGACATCTGTAATCCTAGCACTGTGGGAAGCTGAGGAGTTTGAGACTGGCCTAAGTGAGAGTGAGACCCCAACTCATAAAAAATTGAAAAGCCCAGCCAGGTGCTGGGGTGAGCACCTGTAATCCCAGTGGCTTTGGGAGGCTGAGGCAGCAGGATGCCCACAGCCCAAGTTTGAAGTTACAGTGAGCTATGATGCCATTACACAGTGCTCAGGGCATAGGGTGAGACTTTGTCTCAACAACAACAAAAAAATGAGGATGTGCCTTCAGAATAAAAATAAAACAAGCAGTGTCAAAGTGAAATATCAGAGATACCAACAGTCAAACTTAGTACTGAAGAAAATCTAACAATTCATATTTAATAACCTAATATCAGTGCCACCATTCTATAATTAGGAGAACTGAAACTCAGAAAAGTTAAATAGCTGCTAATGTCAGGAGAACTGGGATTTCTATAGCATCCTGTCTGACTCTGAGACTCTCCTGGGAAGCCAAGCACCAAGAAAAGTGCTGTTTGTGATGGTGCATTGTGAGCTGCCTAGGATGGGTGGGTGACAGTATTTAAAACTAAAACGAAAGTTAGGAGCCATACTTCCTAATTAGCACACTGCTTTTTCAGCTAAAACAGGAGTAACCTAGAATGTTTTGCAAAGAGGCTTTGAAACCTGAACCAGTTGCATTTTCCATAATGACACCATTAAAATTTGACACTAGTCATACTGTCTTCCTGCAGCAAACCAACTTGATGGCTCCTTCATTTAATGCCATCTCAATCACTCAGGGTGTTGAAGTCAAAGGCTGCCAAGTTCCATCAAACATAAAAGAAAAATAAGTGCCCATCAGAAGGCCCAGAACTGTAGTTATAGCTGTGCACAAACTTCGTCACACTTGTAGGCAGTGAGTTCTTTAAAGAAAGAATAAGCAATCAAAGGGACACAGAAAAGGCTTTCCATAAACATAGCCAAGATGTGTTCTATTGGGAATTCTCCAAAATTTCCCATCATTCAGATGGCCCCCTGAGATCACCATCCTGGCAGTTCCTACCTACTTGTTGCTCTTCCCTCCCCCCCCCCAAAAAAAATCCTGGTTTTGACTTTCTGACCCTGGTCATTTTATGTTGCAAGGAAAACAAAAGACAAAAAGAAGCCCTGGAGAGCCCTCACTCTCAGATATAATAAGACCTAAAATATGGAGCAGAAGAAGCAAGAGAGGATGGGAGATTGTCATCACAGCATAATTCCTGACACCAGGTCACCTCTCACTCAGAAGCATTCTTGGTGTATTTAGTTTGTGATTCTAGATGTCACAGTCTTGAAAGAAAGAAAAAGGAAAGCAAGAAAATCGGCATTCATAAAATTTTTAAAATATGTTTGATTTCATTTAGTCCTCAAAATAATGGTAGAGTTGTCTGCATTTTAAAGAGGAGGAAGCTGAAACACAGAGAAGTTAAACGCAAACTTCAAGTCATACTTGGACCTGGTAGAATCAAACCCAGACCCAGAGAAGCAGAAAACTCACAGGCTTCATTGAGGCGTGGATTCAGGAGGCCATAATGTGCCAATGGAAGAAGGGAAATGTACAGGTTTACTACCTGAGCACCATAGTGTCCTCAGCCAAAATGAGTCTTTTTTAAAGAATGCTATGTCCGTATTTTGTTCTTTTCTTCACTTTTGGACAAGTCACATGGCATAGGCAGAATGATGGTCCTCCAAAGATGTCTATGCCCTACCTCCGGGACCTGTGAATTGTTAGGTTCTATGAATAAGAGAAATCAAGATTGCAGATGGACCTGGAGGTGGGAAAATTATCCCAATTTACCCCAAGTGGGATCAGTGTAATAACATGGGACTTTCAAAGTGGCAAAGGGGGTCAGAGAGAGAGAGCGAGCTATGACAACAAAAGCAGAGTGAGAGAAATACTACCTTGTTCACTCTGAAGATGGGAAAAGCAACACCAAGGCAGTGATTTGGGACAGCCTGTAGGCCCTGGAGAAGGACAAGGAAATGTTTTCTGCCCAAGGGCCACCAGAGGAGTCAGCCTTGCTAACACCTTGATTTTATCCCAGGGAGGCCAGTGTTGAACTTACAACCTATAGATAATAAATTTGCATTGCATTAAGCCACTAAATTTGTGGTAACTTGTTACCGCACTTATATAAAGTATCACAGGAAAAACCACAAGGTAGGTGCCAGCTTGCATGGTGGGAGGCCATGAATCTTAAAAGTGGACCTGGGCTGAATCCCAGTCTGACCATGTCTCTCAAAGTCTGACCTATCCATCTACTCATAGTAGCATTATCTTGCCAGGAAAAAGCTGAAATTGTCAAGCCAGTCAGCAAAAACCTCATCTTAGTTAGGATTGGTTTGTGTGGAATATATCCCCAACTCTCACCTGACCTCAAGGTCAAGTGAGAAAGGAAGGCTTTGTAGAAACAAAGCAAGACTTAAATGGAGCTAGCAATTAGTAATTTAGTAGATGTCATTCATTATCTCTCTCTCTCTCTCTCTCCTCACCTCTTCTCTTCCATGAATATCTTATTCATTCCTCTCTTCCTGCAGGCACTTCCTTTCCTTCTCCTTGTGTGTCTAAGTCTTCAACATGGCCACCCAAGACAGCAGCCTCTGTCCTAGTGATGTTTCAACCTTCCACCCTGGGGTTCTCCCCTATCCATGATCTAAATGGTCAGAACCCAGTGAAACTAATAGTCCCAGCCCCAGTCTGGTATCCACTCTTAACTCTATCAGTCATGGTCAGGAAAAAGGGATGGGGAGCCAGGGCATTTGCCACAACCTGTCTCATCTGGGAGATAACATATTAAACAAGCATTCAAACAAGTTATGTTCAAACAATGCTGGCCTAAAAACCATTGTATATATTTCTGGTGACTTTGCATATTTCACAGTTTACCTCTCAAAGGGAAAGAACGATTGCCCAATTCTTGAGAGAAGGGGGCACCTCACTGTGGGCGCTGAACTTCTGATGATCAGGATAATCACTAAACAATGATATTGTTAATAAAAACTTGACATAGATGTTTTTTGTAGTTGATTGTAGCTCACAGCCCGTAGTGCCATGGCTGGTACATAGATGTTTTTTGTTACAGGTCAGAAAATGTGAGCCTTATAGAAATTTATTGTGGTAGAGAGGATAAATACTGACACAGATAAAGAACATGATGCTCTGAGGTCTGAAATGATTTATGCAAGGTTTAGAGACATCAGGTGGTACTCAGCTCTGAAGAAAATAGTCACTGTTCTCATTTATTGAATAGTAATGACAGGACTTTTATACTAGTCCTTCCAGCTGAGACTTTGCCCCAAGTCTCACAGTCAATAAAAGCATCTCACTTGAAACGCTAGGCTCCTCCCTGAGTGCCTAATCTCTGTGTCCATGAATTCTTGCAAGTGCCTCATATAGGACCATCCTGTCTACTCTTCAAGGCTCAGCTTAGCTCCTCTGCAGTATTCCCTAGCTCTCCTTGCACAGTTCCCTAGCTCTCCTTAGCTGCTTCTCTCTGGGGTCCCCCTAATAACCAACTAAGCCACAGGTGCTCACTGAGAGCATCTATGTACCAGCCATGGCAATACAGGCTATGCATACAGCTGGGTGAGTCACCATGACTCCTTCCCTCAGGGAGATAGACATGGCAAGCAGGCAAGTGTGGGGAGGATATACAAAGTGCCAAGGGGAGCCCCCCTTTTTTCCTTTTGGGATAGAGTCTCACTCAATTGCCCTTGGTAGACTGCCATGGCAGCATTGTAGCTCACAGAAATCTCAAATTCCTGGGTTCAAGTGATCCTTCTGCCTCAGCTTCACTAGTAGCTGGGCCTACAGGTATCTGTCACAATACCTACCCAGCTAGTCTTTCTACTTTTAGTAGATATGGGGTCATGCTCTTGCTCATGGTAGTTTCAAACTCCTGAGCTCAGGCGTTCCACCAGCCTCAGCCTCCCAGAGTGCTAGGAGCCACTGTGCCCAGCCAAGGGGCTGCCCCTTCTGAGAGCAGGGACTTTGCCTGGAAGGCCAAGATGCTGTCTGCATGAGGAACTGGCATTTATGTTGGGAAGTGAAGGAAGACCACAGCATCAGTAGGTGGGGAGGGAATCAAAGAGTATCTTAGACAGGAGGACAGTGGAGACAGAGACAGAGAAAGGATGGCATATCCAGGAACTAGAAGTTTTTCAGGGAGACTGGCATGCAGAGAATAAAGGGCTGAGAAGCTATAAGGTGCCTAGAAAGCTCATCAAGGCTTTGGATCTGGCTTTGGGGTTTGGGACTGTGTCCTAAGGTCAAGGGAGCTTGGAATTTTTTTAACACTATGTAAATTAAAACTATTTAAATTAAAACTGTAAATTAAAACTAAAATTAAAACATCATACTTACTACAACACTCACCAATATCGTAACTCATCTGAGGAATTACTGAGAACAAGACATTATCCTGGAAAGCCTAGAAATCTCTTATGACTTGGAAGGCAAGCCACCAAATAACTCAGTAACCCTGGAAGAGCAAAGTTCAGTCTTGTAGTAGTAAGGCTATTGTTAAACATTAATCATTTTATAACAGTTCCTTAAAGGATTAGAAGAGAAAAATTGCATTTAGTATTTTGAAAATAATTCCCTTACCTTGAAGATCATTTCCTTGAGTGCATACTCTTTTGGCACCTATGAGATCATTTCCCTGAGCACGCAGCCCCTGAATGTCTTTGCTTAGTAATCTTTCTGCCTATTATGTATCTTCTCAATAAAAGGACTCTGTGAGAAGTGCTCAGTGCTATCCTGCACCTATGGTTGGCCTCACCTCTTGCAGAGTGTACTGTCAATTCGTGTCTCACGTGATCATTTATGTGGTCATGACACAAGGGTTCTTTCATTCCATATGAAAGTGAGAAGAGACTAGATATAGCTCTTCTTCTCCATGAGTTATGGAGAAAGAGACAGGATGGAAGTGGGGACACTGGGCACATAGTATAGAACATGTAGATAACTACTTCATAAAGAATATGGAAAGGCTAGGTGTGGTGGCACACTCCTATAATACTAGTACTTTAATAGGTTAAGGTCACCTGAGCTCAGGAGTTTAAGATCAGCCTGAGCAAGAGCAAGACCCCCATCTTTAAAAAACAGCTAGACATTGTGGTGGGCACCTGCAGTCCCAGCTACTTGGGAGACTGAGACAAGATATCTCTTGAGCCCAAGATATGAGGTTGCTGTGAGCTATGAGGCCATGGCACTCTACCCAAGGTGATAGAGTGAGACACTGTCTCAAAAAAAATAAAAGAATATGGGAATATGGGAATAGAGGCAGATGTGATCTTCAAAGAAGAAGGATACTAGAGAGAGAGAGATGACGATATCAATGGAAATTAGAATCTCAGAGCCTCAAATGGCCTGTCTCATTTTTCTGCTACTAGTTTGGGGGAAATAGCACAATTAGAGACTGGGTGGTATGCCATAATAATAATAATAGAAGAAATTAAACAAGGCACCATGAGAATCCCAAAGAAGGAGAGCTTGATTAATAGAATTCCTCCCATGGGTACTTGTATGTGTAGACATTCCTATATATAGAATGAAAGATGTTGCCTTTTAAAGGAACTACGTGCCCCACTGAGCTGCTGGAGGTAGTATTGGAGCAGTGGGCCCTTGTTAATACGTGAAAGGTAAGAGCCAATTCTATTCTCCTCCTTATCCACGTTCTACTTTTACTTTTCTCATTCATCCTCAGGAGACAAAGGGAAATAATCTCAGGAGTTTCATCAAGCAGGAGCTATCTCTTCTTCACTTAGGGCTCCCAGGGTCTTGTACACATGGTAAATATTATTTCTGTATTGAACAAATCTAAAAGAAAAATGGAAAGCGAGACGTAGTTCTAGGTCATAAATTTAAGCAAGGGAAGGAAATACTAAGATCAATAAGAAAAGAAGATAATATAGAAAGGGGAGTGTGGAGACAGGGAAAAGGAAGCAGAAAGAAGTAAGAAAACCTGAAGAGGACTCAGAACACACACTTCTGAAGGAATAGTACAGTGATATTTCTCTGATGTAACATGAATGAAATTTTAAAAGACTATGGGCCCCCTCAGAGGAGGTGTTATATTCTCAATAATTCCTAATAATTCATAACAACTCAATTTAAAGGTACTAATAATTTCCCCCCATGTACACTTATAAAGTAACATTAACTAATCAGAATACACCCTTTGCTGCAGCTACCTTTGGTATGACATTGATGTGATAAAGCAGATACATATCATTCATTACATATCTAGGATGCAGGAATATTTTTATTTGGAAAATGCAAGATGAGGTTCCTGGTGTTAAGAAACCTTTGGATCTCTGGCAATCACACTGTATATATCTTTACTAACAAATTCCGAAAGCCCAGTATTCACTAGTCAGGATTTGCAAACCCACGGGCACTCAGTAGGCAGCTTCTTTCCCCTTGACTTTGTGTCCGTGCCATGAACAGGGAAAAGCAGCAGGGAGCTGAATGTGTCAGCAACAGTCGGGTTTGTTACCCACTATCCCACTCCCCTGACATTTGAAGAAGTTGATTTATTTTCTGTCCCAGACAGCAGAGACAACAAAATGATGTAAAACATAGAGATCTGAACTGGTGTGGATAGTTCCTTTGGAGAGTCCATTGAGATAAAGATAGGAAAGGGAAGGCAGTGTTTCCTGCTTGAGTGTGAGCTTTCTGTATCCTGTTTTCAATGTTCCTTTGGGGAATCCGCGCTCACTATATATTTTACAATATGAAAACAATGGCCGGTGAGCTGGTGCCACATATGGTCTTATAGGAGATCTTAGTACATATTAATTAATATTAATGCATATTATTTATTCATCTGTTTAATTAAAAACAATTTAAAATCTTGTTCTTCTGCAGTATAACATTTAATGTATTCAATAACTGGCACACGCTGAAGAATTGCATATAGCGGGTTATAATAAAATATCACTTCTGGAAGAATGAGCAGATTCTGCCAGGAGCATGTTTCCACAGCACAGAATTTAAGAGTCTTACGCACGACACTGTTCACTGCTCTTAAATGAAGGACTTGACACATATTTACCAGTACATGTTCTAGAGATCGTTAGAGTAATTTTATAAAGGTGAAGTCAATAAAAACCTGGAAAAACATAAAAATCTTAAAGACCATCGTTATGTACTTGTCACCTGACAGAACCAGTACTTTTAAGTAATATGGTGTGGTTTTCATCTTGTCGTTGGGTACTGGCATGTTTCTTGACAGGTAGAATCATGTGAAAACCGTATTCAGGGGGAATTTATGGAAACATTGTATTAATAAAATCCTTAGTCAATGGACTCTTAGGAGAGAAGTGAAAAATATACCCAGATTCACTTTGAAGAAATGTGTTCAAGCCTGATTAATAATAAATAGATTTTTTTTTAAAGGGTAATTTGATGTCCAATGAGTCAAACTCTGGAGCTATCTATCCTGGACTAATAGTTCGGTGACAACAACAATAGAATGATGACCAGGTGACAAGCAACTAGAATACATTACAATGGAAAAGACTTAGAAACGTGTTGACATATTTGGTTGAGATTTAATTAAAATTATTTTAAAGTACATTCCTGGTACACAAAGGTATATACAACCTGGAGTTTAAAACCAAATTGTCCTTTATATCTCTAGTACTAACGTAAAAAAATGAATTTAAAGTTGGGATAGATGAATGAAAGAATCTCTGATTTTGCATGCAAAATTTTGTGTGTGCGTTTTTCTGAGAAAAGGAGTTACAGTTATGTATGAAATAGAAACTCCCAAACCCTACCAATTCTGATGTCTACAATGACTAAATCAAAAAATCAGCACTGTAAATATAAATCATTCTGTCTGCTTCTCACGCGGACTTCATAACATCAGCCTAACCTCACGTAATTTAGTGCCTTTCATCTAGAAGGTTCTGGATACACGTTTGCTGTTGATAATGATGACAGTGGTCCAAGCCATGATCTCATTTTCCACACTGTGATCCCCTCTTCATTTTCAAGCGCCTCTCTAGGCCAGAAAGGTTTACATTCTCTCTCATCATGGCAATAAACCTGTCTTTGTCGTCAGGTCAGACATAAAATCTTCCAAGGCTAGCACACAAATGCCTTCCCCTGCATGGAAGCTTGCCTCATTCCCGATCGTCTCCTTGATGACAGGAAGGCCATCTTGTATATCATCTGTCCATCTGTAGACCAAATGGTCTACAAGGACAGGACATCTACGTTTTGCCAAGCTTATTCCGTAACCCACTGCCTGGTTTGTGATTAAGGCTGAGATGACAAGGTTTTCTTCTCAGCTGCAGGAGGAATATGTCCTTTCTTTCCTTCCAAAACAGTTTATTACAGAATTTTAAAAGTAGGTCAAAAAAAAGAGAGATAGCTAAATCTTTTAGTATAATACTCTTAGTCCTCAGCACACAACTTTACAGGAAGCTCCAGCTATGTTTCTCTTCTTATGTCTATGAAAAAAAATGTATCTAAATGTTTAACATTTTTTTCTTGTTCCTAAGAATGAGACAGATTTTACCAATTTTACCTATATCTCTAAAATTGATCTTATTTAAATAAGGAAACTAAAAAAGCACCCAACCTAGTAAACATACTCTAACCAGTATTTACAGTTTGGACTATATTAGATATTATTATGTACTGTTAGTCTTACCGTATCAAGAGCCAAGCCAAGTCTCAGGTATAACATAGGAAAATGATTTCTTATCTGATAATATTTTAATGGAAAGTTTCAATGTTTGGGATATCTGAATTTTGTTATGTGTTACAGATAACGACTCTAAAATTTAAATGTTATAGGAATATAGGTTTAGAATATAAAAAACTCACCATAATCCCACCTGCTCAAGAATAACTATTATTATTATTACTAGTTTGGTTTATATTAGCATTGTACTAATGCTTTGTTATTTTAATGATATGAAACCGTCATACAACGTTAAAAATACTTCATCACTTTCTTTTTCATTTAATATACTTGATATACTTCAATTCCAATAACTATCTCCTTTATTATTAAAGAGCTATCTAATATTACATGAATTTACTATCATTCATTACATCAATACCTATTAATAAGTATTTGAAACATATAAAATTTTTTACCTTTATAACCAAGGCGTCAGTGAACACTGCTTATGCACCTATGAGTGCCTCTGTAGAATAACTGCAGAGAGGCAGAGGCTTCAAAGAAATCAGTGTTTTAATAAATACTGCCAAATACCCTCCCAAAATACTGTGAGGAATTCACACGTTCACCAGGAGAAAACCTGTGCGATATACTTTTCACCTTTTAGACTCATACAGTTAACAGCTTTCTGAAGCAGAGATCGCAAATTCAGAGTAAGAAAATGGGAAGTAGAAGAAATTTAGCACATTGAAGTAAAAAAAAAAAAATAAAAACTATGAGGATCAAACAAAACATCCACATCCTCAGTTTTCAGGCTGTCAGTTTTCAGCCCTTGTCTTCATGGAAATACCTATTTTGATTTGGTAAACCTCAGAACTCCTTTGACTAGACAAAGCAATGCGATCTTTGATGATTAATTTCACCAGATAGATCTCATTTTTACCTTATTTTCTTTCCTTTCCTTTTTTTTTCCCCAAAATTCCAGTTTTGAGAAGAATTCATTCTTTTCCACATAGGATTCATTGTACATTGTATTGATTTTTAGCAACATAAATCTTATGGACACAAATACATTGAAACCAGTAAAATACATTTTGCCCATTCATAGAAATAATTTTCCCACTCTTATCTTCCAATTTAAAGATAAGATTATTTTAATGCTCTCAGACTTATTTATCAGAGGGAAAATATAGAAATATACTGCTTGTCCTAAATTAAAGCAATATCCTGCTAAAATTTATATTTAGCTTACCCAAACATCCTAGAACAGAAAAGAGAAATACCATTACTCTAGCTTGACGAAAAACAGAAGAGAAAAACTCTGTGTCCTTTTGATAACACTGGTTATCTTGCAGTCTGTGAGAAAGGGTGAAGGCCGTGGAGAAAATTGGTTCTGCTCTCATTTCTGTAGTCTCCCTGCATCAATAAACCTCTAGACGTTTCAACACAAACACACAATGTGAGCCCGGAGCAGCTTGGCCTCCCTTAGCACTGTGTCATGCCCTTTGACCTTAGGAGATTGTCAAGTAAAGATGGCTAAGAAAGGGATTCCCACTGCTACAGCACGAGGGGGAGATTGGATTTCAAAGCAGAATAAATAACTCCTCAATCCGTCTGAGATGGGATGATGATGACTGGGAAAGGGTGTTTGAGAATGAATCACATTATCCTAATTGTACTTTAAATTTACAACTTATTTGCTCATTTCTATTTCTTTAGAGACTTAGAAAATAAAACACCTACACATACAATAAGGCATAAAACCATAGCCACTAAAAAAAAAACTTCTGGTTTATATTTAATGAAAAGGTTGAAGTCACCATCTCTATTGAATGTGAAGAAATAGTTACAAGCTGTTCACAATTGGAAAAATCAAATCTGCGTTGAAGGAAATTTCTTAAATGTTCCCATTTAAAACATATCATATTATCCTATTTTGAAAATCATAATAGGGAAAAAAGAACTTTGAAATTAGGGGATTATTTTGAGTGATCTAAAAATAAGGTTCCATCTGTCAGTTTTTATTTTTCTTAATACTTTTATGTTTTTCTTCATGAGAGATCTCTCGTACTATGTATTCACTGGTTTTGATTTAAAAGGTAATCATGAGTGAGATAAAAATAACATTATTTCAGGAAATATATGTCTTGAAGTAGGACAGAATTGTCCAAGAAAAATACAAATTTTTAGGTACTTATTTTGAGGTTGATGTTAAAAATCTAAAGAAGCAACTAAATTAGAATTGGCTCTGCTTAAAATAAAAGAGTGGCAGAAAAATATAGGTCTATCATATTTTACAAAAGAAAAAAAAATCTAAGAGAGGCCCCTAAATTCATTATGCTCATAAAGACTTTTTAAAAAACTGGGTAGGAAAGAGAAAATGTCTTTCCAGCCGTCTCATGTTATATTCAAATGTATACTTTAGGCTCAGTGCCTTTAGCTCAGTGGCTAGGGTACCAGCAACATGTACTGGGGCTGGTATTTTGAACCCAGCCCTGGCCTGCCAAACAACAATGAAAACTACAATAAAAAATAGCCAGATGTGGCAGGCACCTGTAGTACCAGCTACTTGGGATGCTGAAGCAAGAGAATCTCTAAGCCCAAGAGTTTGAGGTTGTTGTGAGCTGTGACGCGACGGCACTCTACCTAGGGTGATATAGTAAGACTCTGTCTCAAAAAAAAAAAAAAAATGTATACTTTTAACTCCACCCTAAAAAACAACACTAAAATATAAATATAGTTTGTAAATATTGTATTCATTCATTTGTGTATCCATTCATCCTTACACAAGTCAAAACAACATTGTTTTTTCTTTACATTTTTCTACATTCTTTGTCTGGAATTCTAGATAACAGGAACTATAATTGTATTGAAATTGGAAGAACCACTCACATTTATTTGTATGGAATTCTTCTCTCCAGTTTAGACTTCTGGCCTTTTATCAGATTAGTAATGGAAACTGACAGATATCCCAATCACATACGTATATAAATAATACATAAATTGAGGTAGCTTCTTGTAAGGGGAATTTTTTTTGAGTTCTGAGGCTGGAAAATTGGGGTCATCAAACATACTCTACTTATAAAATTTCTTTGCTTTGGAAACACATACTTTCTTTTATAAATCCTTATAGATCTAGACTCTGACAATGTTGCATTTTAGCTGCCTTTGGCAAACTTAAAGCATACATCTGTTAAAATTTTGCATTCCTTATGCTTTAAAAACGTTCACAATTATTAAAGTTAACTTAATATGGATTTTCTTCTCTATTACTTTCCATTTATTTCTCAAATTCCCTCTGTCTTCTTCTTTTTTTTGATACAGAGTCCCTCTTTTGCTCTGGGAAGAGTGCTGTGGCGTCATAGCTCACAGCAACCTCAGACGCTTGTGCTCAAGTGATTCTCTGGCCTCAACCTTCCAAGTAGCTGGAACTACAGAATACCACCACAATGCACAGCTAGTGTTCCTAGAGGTACAGCACTTGCTCAGTCTGGAATCTAACTTCTGAGGTCAAGGGATCCACCCACCTATGGCTCCCAGAGTGCTAGGATTACAGGAGTGAGCCACCCACTGCCGCCAGGCCTCAAATTACCTCTAACTCTTTCTTATACATAGTATGCATTAAATTTACTAAACAAGAGGAAGAAGAATTTTACCCCTTAATCTATATCTTTAATCACTTCACAACTGACTTTGTAATTGTGGATATCAGTTTGCTAAAATTTTAATTTCAGTTAAGTTCAACAGTCTCCTGTGTGTCCCACACTCTGCTATATAGTCTGAATAAATAAGATATACTCTTCACTTTTGTGGAACTTCAGAGCAAATTTTTCCAGCATATTAAACCATCTATCCCCTGAAGCTTAAAAAAAAAAAAGGTTTCTCTATGCACTCCTATATGTGCATGTTATGAATTTTTATATAATGTATGACTGTACAAATATGTTATACTAATTATATAAATACTTAAACATAGAAGTTAGAAATGATAAAAAAAAAAAACCAATACCAATATATTTTAATTTGCTTTCCCAGAGATCTTCTGGCTCACTCATAGCTTATAAGCATCCTGTTTTGAAGCTTCTTGGTGTAGAGGGGAGGATAACATAAGTAGATAATTTGCATAAGGCAGTCATTTACCTGATGTAAAAGGTGCTAGAACTTGCACAGAGGTCAGAAAAGGCTTTCTGGGAAACGAATCAGAGGGGAAGTAAGACTTTAAGTATCAAGAGCACCTAGTGAAGGAAAGAAGAGGAAGCAGGGAGTGAAAAGAGGAGTATTCCAACCAGAACAGGCAGCTACGTCAGGGCACCCAGATATGGAGCCCAGAGAGTGATTACAGGTGAATTGAGGACTCATGAAATGTGAAATCACATGTTGAGCCTAATAAGTGAGGATGCTGAATATAGAAGGCAGGTAATTGGAACAAGTAGCTTGGATTTATCAATGTATGGAAGTTATTTAAAGAAATTTGAGAGGGTGAAGGAAGGTCATGATCAGGTATTTGTTTTGGATTAGCCCCTAGGCAGCTATATCGGGAATGGATTGGAAGGGATGTCAACAGAACCAGGGAAACTCATTAGCAGGCTATCTCTTTATCCAGGTGAGGGAAGAATAACAGAATTAAAGTGGTGGCAGTAACAGCGCAGCTCTCAGGAGGGTGTACAAAGTACATAAGGAAAAACTCCCAATAGAATGTGGCTATGGTTTCCTGAAAGTGACAGGGAAATCAGAGAGAATAATCTCAGCCACTCTGCAGCTTTCTGATGTAGATCATGGCTACTCTTAGATGATATAACCAGTAACAGGAAAAGATTTAGGGCAGGGAAAAGATAAGATGATGTTCTTTTTTTTTTTTTTTTTAAATCAGCACTTAATGAAAAAGTGAGTAGAGAAAAAAGAACAAACCACGTCTCATTCCACTTCTGAGAAGAAATCTTTGTATTCAAAACAATTTACATTATTTACATTGTTACAAAATATCTGTGAATATTTTGGTTTAATTCTTCTAGCCTTTTCTTTATTTTAACACATTTTGTATATAGATTAATTTAGAATGTTACTACTACTTTTTCAGGGCTGCTTTTACTGTCTAACATACTCTGAGCATTTTTCATATCATTAAAATTTCTTGTAAATGAAATTTTGGTGACTGGGTAATATATCTTCTGACTGTCCCTAAATTATTTTATAACAATTCTCCTATTGCAGAACTTGCACGTTGTTTTTAATGTTTCAAGGAATGTTATATAAAGCTACGATACATCTTTGTCTGAAAATATAATTGTATACTCAAGGTAAAAAAAAATAAGCACATGAATATTTTTTGACATATTTCTTTTTAACTTATATTTCTTTTTATCTATTGATTTGACAGATTATAATCACATGTAATTAAGGGGCAGATACTGAAGTTATGATATGTTCACATACACAAAGTGTGGAATAATGGAATCAAGCTAATTAAAATAGCCATTGCTTTAATTATTTATCATTTATTCCTCTTATCTGCCACTCTCTAACCTTTGACTAACATCTCTCCATTACCCCTACTGTCTCAACCTCTAGTAACGACCAGTCTACTCTCTCCTTTGATCCTTAGGTTTTGGATTCCACAGGTAAGCGAGAACATCCATGTCTTTCTGGTCCTGGCTGATTTTATTTAGCACAAGGTCCTTCAAGTCCATTCGCGTTGTTGCAAGTGACAGAATTTGGTTTTCTTTAAAGGCTGAATAGTACTCCACAGGGCGTGTGCACTGCTGTTTCTTGATGACACTTAGTCTGATGTCATAACCTGGCTATTGTGAGTAACCACAGTAAACAAGTGAGCACAGCCGCCTCTTCCACGTGGTGTCTTCACACCATCTGGATATCTACTCAAAAGGGGGATTTCTAGATTCTATGGCAGCTCTATTTTTAATTTCATGAAAAACCTCCGTACTGTTTTCTACAATGGCTATCCATTCCCAGAAATAGTACACGAGGGTTCCCTCTTCTCCCACATCCATCTACACTGATTATTGATTGGTCTTTTTAATATCAGCCATTCTGACAGATGTGAAGTGACATCTCGCTGCGGTTGTAAGTTGAATTTCCTTAATAATTAATGATGTTGAACATTTCTGTTCCTGTGTCTATTGTTCAGATCTATATCTTCTTTTGAGAAATAACTATTTGGGGCAAAGATTGTCAATGAATTAGGCATAGAAGGAATGCACATAATACACAACACACGTGCAGAGTATACAACCCCATGATGGCCATGTCGGACGCGCCCCTGCTAACATTACAGGCAATGGTAAAAAAATGGAAAGCTTTTTCTCTAAGATCAAAAATAACATGAAGGGCAGCGCCTGTGGCTCAAAGGAGTAAGGCACTGGCCCCATGTGCCGGAGGTGGTGGGTTCAAACCCAGACCCAGCCAAAAACTGCAGTAAATAAATAAATAAATAAATATAACATGAAGATGCTCACTCTTACCACTGTATCACTATAGTACTGAAAGTTTTTTCCAGAAAATTAGGCAAGAGGAAGAAATAAAAGGCATCTGAATAGGAAAGGAAGTAGCCAAATCGTTTCTGTTTGATGATAACATGATTCTATATACAAAAAAAATCCTAAAGCGTCCATGAAAAAAAAAATCAGAACAAATGAATAAAGTTACAGGTTACAAAATCAACAAGAAAAATCTGTAGCATTCCAATAGGCTATCTCAAAAAGAAACTCAGAAAACAATTTCAGTTACAATAGCTATAAAACAAAATATTTAGAAATAAGTTGAACCAAGGAGGTGAAATATTTGTACACTGAAAACTACAAGAAATTGGTGAACGACATTGAAGGTGCGAATAAGTGGAAAGAGATCCCATGTTCACAGATTGGGAGAATTAATACTGTTCAAATTTTTATAATACTCAAAGGGATCTACTGATTTAATATAAATCCTTACCAAAATTTCAATGTGATTTATCATATTTCTCCCATATTTTTACATTGAAAAAAATCCTAAAATTTATATGAAACCACCAAGAGCTCTGAATAGAGCATCTCTTTATGCAGTTTGCAACTTTCCTTTCCTTCATATTTTAACTTACTTCTTTTTAGAATGATAATAACTGTGTTTTCAATAAATTTAGACCTACTGAAAAACACCAAGAAGACAGTAAATTTAATCTACATCCAACCATCCAGACATATCACCTTAATTTTATGTTCACGGCTGTGACATCCATATATGCGTGTACATAT
Source organism: Galagoides demidoff (assembly GCA_963574575.1). Classification (NCBI taxonomy): domain Eukaryota; kingdom Metazoa; phylum Chordata; class Mammalia; order Primates; family Galagidae; genus Galagoides; species Galagoides demidoff. Next base: position 19,392 of record CAUYQV010096665.1, read on the forward strand.
GTAAAACATCCTTTCTTCTGAGCACAGACTCCACTCAAGGGCATAAATGGCATCAGACTGTAAAAGTTCTCTTAGAACATTCTTTTTCACTTATATGTATATTTCAGATAGGTCCTCAATAATAAAATATGCTATGGAAACATCTTTATTTTAACCTCCTCAGCAATTACTTTGCATGGGTCCTGAATAATTGATTTAGTTCTCCATTGTTGGGCATGCAGCTGTCTCCCATTTTTATTTTAAATATTATCTCAGTACACATCATTGTACATGTTACTTTGTGTTCACAATTGTTTCTTAAGTCTTCTTGTATTTGGAATTTCTGAGTCAAAGATTATGCAAACTTTTAAGATTTTTGATATGAATGACAAATTGC
>CAUYQV010096666.1:0-26028 GCA_963574575.1 Galagoides demidoff
GGACCACAGGCGCCCGCCACAACGCCTGGCCATTTTTTGGTTGCAGCCATCATTGTTGTTTGGCGGGCCCAGGCTGGGGATTCGAACCCGCCACCTTAGGTGTACGTGGCTGGCGCCTTAGCCGATTGAGCCACAGGCACCAAGCCTTCTCTCCTTTTAATGCCCAGTGTAATACTGTCCCTTCATAGAATTTCTTCTGATTTCCGTGGCTAGAAGTAATACCCTGTCCTCAGGACTTGCAGAGATTCCTGTGATGTTAATTATCTTGCCTTATAATTATTTATACTTCAGTCATATTTCCAATACTGGAGGGTGAATCTCTTTAATGTGTCATCTGTATTTGTTTTATCTTTGGTTCCCTCATGACTGCACAATGTGTATTTGCCTATTTAACAAATATCTATCTATCTATTTGTCTATTTATCATCTATCTATCCATCTATCTAAGCTTGAGCCATATGTTGGGGACACAGTAGTGAATGTACAAATAGGCTGTGGTTCCTCAGGAAACATAAAAGATCTTGGGGACAGACAGGAATTAAATAGGAAACATACAAATGAATATGCACAGTATTTTATAGAGAAAATATGTATAGTAATTATAGACATATACACATTAACATGGAGGACAAGCAGGGTGGGATGAAAGAATAACAGGTGTAACCTGTTTCAATGAGGGAGAGACTCTTTAAGTTACCATCTAGGGACTGGGGAGGAGGGAGCAAAGGAAATAACAAAGACAGAAATTCTGGTGTGAAGGCCTGAGGAGGGAAAGAGAGTCAGTAACTGAGGTGGTGAGATGAGGCTTGCAGAGTGCTGAGCTGAAAGGGCTGCAAGGCCTCCTGATGAGTTTGGATTTTATACTCAGTGAACAAGAAGCAATTGAAGGGATTAGGGCAATGACTCCAGTTCTTGTTTAAAATTATCACTGAGTGATGTGTAGTATCACAAGAGTGAAGAGCCGACAGCAAGTAGGAAGCTTCTGCAGCTATTTATGTACTTATTTGAGGCAGAGTCTTACGTTGTCACCCTGGGTAGAGTGCTGTGGCGTCGTAGCTCACAGCGACCTCAAACTTTTGAGCTCAAGCAATTCCTCCCCAGTAGTTGGGACTGCCAGTGTGCACCACCACACCCACCTAAATTTTCTATTTTTAGTAGAGATGGGGTCTCACTCTTGCTCAGGCTGTTCTCGAACTCCTCAGCTTAAGTAATCCATCTACCTCAACCTTCCAGAGTGCTAGGATTACGAGCATGAGCCACCACACCCCACCTTCCATAGCTTTTTAGAAGAGAAACACTGATGGCTTGATTGAATGTGGTGGCAACAGAAATGAAGTAGACAAATATCAGATATATTTGGAGATAGAATTGATAAGACCAGACAGATGATTGATGGCGATTCAGTCAATGGTTAATGTGTGAAATAATTATAACTTTTAAAAACTGGTAACATTCGCTTGGCACCTGTGGCTCAAGTGGCTAAGGTGCCAGCCACATACACCTAAGGTGGCAGGTTCGAATCCAGCCTGGGCCCACCAAAACAACGACAGCTGCAACCAAAATAGCTGGGTGTTGTGGCGGGTGCCTGTGGTACTTGGGAGGCTGAGGCAGGAGACTCGCTTAAGCCCAGGAGTTGGAGGTTGCTGTGAGCTGTGATGCCACAGCACTCTACCCAGGGGGATAGCTTGAAGCTCTGTCTCAAAAAAAACTAGTAATATTGATTTTTTTCATGGAGTCATTGGTCTTATCCCTATGTCCAGTCAGTAACCAAAAATGGGATGATCTTTTATGCACCCCTTTCTTTACCAGACACTTATACTTTCTTCCTCCTTTTAAATTAGTCTATTTTCCTCTTCCATCATTCTCCTCACAGAACAGCTACCAGAGGGATCTTCTTAAAATAGTCTGTTCTCTACCAGTTTTCCACTCAGCCATCTTCAAGAACCCCCTTTGGTCTATAGGGTACGGTCGCAATAACTCACTTAGCCATCTAAAGCCCTTTACTACCACGTCCTAACCCTCCTTTCCCATCCCATTTACCTGACAACTTTCAGTGCTTTGGATGTATTTGCTTTCATAATTTTTTTTACATAGACTATTTTTTAGAGCAGTTTTATACTTACAGCAAAATTGAACTAAAATTACAGAGTCCCCCTATATGTCCCCACTCCTGTCCTCACACATGCACAGCCTCCCCCACTATCTACATCCAAAGGTATCACTTGTACGTTTGTTACAATTGATGAAGCAACACCGAACATCATTATCCAGCTGAAGTCCGTAGTTTACACTGGATTCACTTGGCATTGGACATTCTATACGCTTTGACAATGAATTATAAATAACACGTATCCAATATCATAATGTACAGATTTATTACCCTACAAAAACCTCTCTGCTCCTGCTATTCATCCCTCTTTATCCTTTAATTCCTGGCAACCGATGATCTAGTTATTGTCTACATAGTTTTTGCCTTTCCAGAACAACATATAGTTTGAATCATACACAGTTGTCTCTCAGTATCTATCTATAGGGAATTGGTTCCCAGGAACACTCCCCCACCCCCAGCAAAGACCCAGATTAATGGATGCTCTAGTCTACTATATAAAATGGGGGTGTCATCCCCCACATCTGTAATTCCTGCTACTCTGGAGGCTGAGGTAGGAGGACCTTGAACCCAGGAGGTTGAGGTTACAATGAGCTTTGACAGAGAGCCACTGCTCTCTAGTCTGGATGACAGACAGAGCAAAACACTGTCTCCAAATTAATAAAATAGTGCTTGCATATAACCCGCAGACGTCTTCCTGTATATGTTTGATAATCTCTTGTATACTTCAGATAATCTCTTGTTTATTTATAATACCTAATACTCCAGCCTGAGCAATATAGCAAGACCTTGTCTTTATGAATGGTACCAAAAATATCCAGGAGTTGTGGCACACACCTGTAGTCCCTGCTACTTGAGAGGCTGAGGCAAGAGAATTGCTTGAACTCAAGGGTTTGAGGCTATAGTGAGCTGTGAAGACACCACTGCAGCCTAGCCTGGTAAACAGAGAGAGACCATCTTGAACATCTCAAAACAACAACAAAACCCCAAATCAATGGAAATGCCATATATAGTTGTCATACTGTATTGTTTAGGGCATAGGGTCAAGGAAAAAAGTCTGTACATGTTCAGTACAGATGCAATCACCTACATTTTTAGAATCTCTGGTTTGTTGAACACATGGATGCAGAATTCACAGATACGGAGGACCAACTATTATTTGAAATATAGGCTTCTTTTACTTAGTATTTGATTTTCCTCCTTGTCTTTCATGGCTCAATAGCTCATTTCATTTTAGTGTTGAATAATACTCCTTTATTGGATATACTACAGTTTATCCATTCACCTACCAAAGGAAATGTTAATTGCTTCCAAGTTCTTGCAATTATAACTGAAGTTGTTGTAAACATCCATGTGTGAGATTTTTTTGTGTGGACAGAGCCTTTCAACTCATCTGTGTGAACTATTCACATTGGCACTGGCCCTATCACCCAAATTTTGCCAAGGGACAGCACAGTTATTATCAATAGAATGCAATGCCTGCCAAGGGACAGCAGGAGTCTCCCTCTCAACTGACCAAGAAATTTGAGTTTGGTTTTTGGTTAGATTCCCCCAGAAGTTTCCTGGAAAGTGTTCTCAGGAACACTTCCTGTGAGGATATGAAAGAAAGGGGACATCTTAGGGAAAAGGTGAAGGGAGATGTGCCTGCAGGAGAGGCCTCAGGTATGGGGAGATCTGGAGATGACCTGTCCCAGGTGTCCAGTCTTGAGAGAAGATGGCTGGTACTTACGCCGCAGCACTGATCATCACTGAATGCAGGCTGTGTCTAAGGAGAGGGGACAACCAAGGCATTTCCTTTTGAGGGAGGACAATTACCAAAGGGAGAGAGGCTCAGCTGTGAGCCTGCTGCCACTGATACTTGTCCTAAGGGGAGGTCTTGGAGGCATGAATCTAGAGCATTTATTACAACACTAAACCGCTTTTTTATTCATAGGTCAAGACATATTGTGTGGTTCCCTTAAACTATGTGAAATCAGCAGCAGACTGGACACGCAGTACTACATAGATACTATACTTGACAGTAAGGCTGTTGTTATGTTAGGGGGGCACTGAGGCTAAGTCCCTCATTCATGCTTTCCCTAAAGGAGTCTTAAGGCCTACTGGTTTCAGGTACTTGCAGAATGAATTTGGGCTCTGCGGCTAGCAAGGAGTGGTCTGCCTAGTTTCCCTTGCTTGCTGTCTAACTCTTCCTCGAGCAAGGAGTACCTCCGCGCCTTGTGATTTTCCTCTTTTGTTCCTGTTGTTTGTGCAACAGGATGATGAAATTCACTGAAACTAGGAAGACACAAAAAGGAGATGTCAGTGTATCAGAGAAGTTCTTTGACAGAGTCTCAGGAGAGGTAATTCAACCCTCTATTTTGGGGTTATTAGAATGGTCACTTACAGAACAAGAATCACATTCTGTGTACTAATTTTGTAGTCATACAGGGAATAACTGTAAATTCTAAAAGGGAAAGCTACATACAGACTGGGAAAGTCATATCTCTACTTCCCCAGTGAGTGGAACCATTGGCTTACTTGTGCATTGTAGTGTAGTAATTAATCACATGATCTCATAGTTTTGACCACCTGGCTTCAAATCCTGTTTTTTGCTAAGCAAATGCAATCTTGGTCTGCTTATTTAACCTCTCACCAGCTTCCTTATGACCACACAAACAGAATCTATTTCTCAAGGTTTGGGGGAAGGATTAAATGGAAATGCATGAATTGTGCCTGACATATGGTTAATAGTAAATGTGAAGTGTAATTATTAATTATGTAAGACCGTACAGCACAACATAACTAACCCAAGAAGGACCTGCACGTCTTCAGGGCCTTTGACAGGCTACAGAAAAGCCTGGCAATATCAGGACTTTATATGAGGTGATAACGGATTAATACAGTGAAGGAATACCAGCTTTTATTGAGTGTTAAGTACTTTCACAAATTAATTTTTTGGGGAAAGTTTAATTGTTTTTCTTTTTTTTTTGTGGTAGAGAAGAGGTCTCACTATGTTGCCCAGAGTCGTCTCAAACTCCTGGGTCCAAGCGATTCTCCTGCCTCAGACTCCCAAACTGTGGGGATTACAGGCCTGAGTCCTCATGCCCAACCAATTTTGGTCACAATTCCAGTTGTTCTACCACATCTTTTGGAGTGGGAGCAACAGACTCAAACAAGTAACCTACAAAGGCAAAGCTGGCATTTGAACACAGATATGAATAGAATCTCTTTTTTTTAAACAAAAGAAACAATTTAAATAATTAAATCAGGTGTCAAGATGTCATCAACACAATGAAGTAGCATTTAATTCTGATGACAGAAAATAACTGCAATTAGTTTCTTTTTAAAGAAGTATCAGTAGCCTGCCCTGAAACTATCCCAACACTTTTTACCACCCTCCTCACAAACGCTTCTGTTTCACAACAGGTGATCATACTTTGAACTTCAGAAAAAAAAAAAAAAAAAGGACAATTGCTGTGGGCAAAACAGTCCCTGAAATTTGTATTAATTTTAAAACATATTTAAAAAAAACTTCCCCCACTTGCACTTAATGTAATAAAGGTTGTGTATTTGTTATCTGCAATGCTCAGGACCGGAAGTGTTTTGGACTTGGGACTTGTTTGTATTCTGGGATATCTGCATTATGGATACAGTATTACCCAGTTTTGAGCATCCTTGAATCAGTAAAGCCAAAATCCAAAATGCTTCCATGAGGCTGGGCAAGGTGGTTCACACCTGTAATCCTAGCAGTATGGGAGGCCAAGTCGTGTGGATTGCCTGAGCTCAGGCGATCAAGACCAGCCTGAGCAAGAGTTCGATCTTATCTCTACTAAAAATAGAAAAACTAGCCAGGTGTTGTGGTGAGCGCCTGTAGTCTTAGCTACTCAGGAGGATGAGGCAGAAGGATCCCTTGAGTCCAAGAGTTTTTTGTTTGTTTGTTTGTTTGTTTTCTTTTTGAGACAGAATCTTACTATGTTACCCTGGGTAGAGTGCCGTGGCATAGTAACTTGAAACTCTTGGTGAGCTATGACACCATGGTACTCTACCCAGGGTGACAAAGACTCTGTCTCAAACAAACAAACAGAACAAAAATGCTCCCATGAGCATTTCCTTTGACAAAGGGTCCTGTCAGTCCTCATAACATTTTAGATTTTGGAGCATTTTGGTTTTTTAACCTATGCCAAATGACTGGAAAAGTGTTTCCTAACAATTAGGATTGGGTTTGTTTGCAAGTAACAGGGACAAGTTACATTAATTTAAACACGTAAGAGTTTATTTTCATACATAAAAGAAAGACAGGGGTGGGCAGGTCAGCTCAGGGTAGGTATGGTGGTTCACTGAAGTCTTCAGAGACACGACCTCTTCTTCCTTCATTGTATACTATTTCTGTGATTACTTCTGACCCAGGGTAGCTGCCCGAGCTTCAGTCACTATGACTGCATTCTAGGCAGCAAGAAGGAAGGGAAGACAAAAGGGTAGTTCCTCCCTCTCTTTTAAGGAACCTTTTTGGAAGTCCCCGGCAACATGTCTGCTTACTTCTCTATTAAATGGAGAAGTAAACAATGACTATAAGTGTAATAGAGGTTTTCCTTGTCTACCACTCACTCAGTTCTATCTGGGACAAATCACGTGAATCTTCTCTTTCTCTTCTTCCTTCCTTCGAATACCAATCTAGTATATATTCATCACAAAAAATTTAAAAGGGCTTAGAAATGACGATTTAGAAAATGAAAATTTCCATTATCACACCTTCCAGAAATGACCACTGTTAACAGTTCGGTATATATTCTTTTACCATCTGTGGATTCTAAAAAATAATTTTAAAATGTTAATGATGAAATTTTATATTTTATATTTATATTTATATTTTTATTTATATTTTATATTATATTTATTAGTTTGCTAGGCCTACTGCAACAGTACCACAGACTGGGAAGGTTAAACAATAGAAATTTATTTCCTCACAATTTTGAAAACTATAAGTCCAAGATCAAGATGTTAGTAGGGTTGATTTCTTCTGAGGTCTCTCTTCTTGGTTTTTATTTTTTATTATTTTTTTCTTTCTTTTTTTTTTTTTTTGAGACAGTCTCACTCTGTTGCCCAGGCTAGAGTGCCATGGCATTATAGGTCACAGCAACCTTAAACTCCTGGGCTCAAGTGAGCCTCTTGACTCCGCCTCCTGAGTAGCTGGGATTACAGGTGCCCACCATGACCCCCAATTATTTTTCTATTTTAGTAAAGACAGGGTCTCACTCTTGCTTAGGTTGGACTTGAATTCCTGAGCTCAAGCGATCCTCCTTCCCTGGCCTCGTCTTGGTTTTTAGATAGCTATCTTTTCCCGTGTCTTCACATGGTCTTCTCTCAGTGCCTAAGTCTTAATCTCCTATTTGTAAAAACATTAGTCATGTTGGCTTTGGGCCCATCCTAACAGACTTATTTTAACTTAGTTACCTCTTTAAAGACTACATCTTCAAATATAGTCACATTTTAAGGTAGCCGGGTTAAAACTTTGACATGAGTTTCAGCGGGGACACAGTTCCGTCCACAACACAGACACAGAATGCATATGATACATGAAAGTCACAAAGCATAATCATGAACCTAATACTAATAAATCCAACACTTGACATAGGAAATGCAAAATGACCAGTTTCGTATGTCCTTATCCTAATCCCATACCCCTAAATACTTCCAAAAGTAAGTGCTCTCCTAAATTTATTTTTTAAAAAAGTTCCCAAAGTTATTTTGCCTTCTAAAGGCACAGTCTCCTCATTCTGTAGACCAGGACTAATAATATGTACTACAAAAAGTGCCTTCTGTGGTCTTTTTCCATCTCTATACAGCAGAGTGATTTATAAAAGCATAAATCAGGTATGTTTTCTTTTGTATTTTTTACATAAAAATTTTGCAAAGGCTTCCCATTCAATGAGAAGAAATCCTTCAAGGCCTTGTGTGACTACTCTCTGCCTCATGGGCCTTCACTCTAGCAACACTTTCTGTGGTTCCTTGATCTCTTCAGACTTATTCTCCTATCATGGACATGCCCACTTTTTTCATTTTGCTCAGAATGCTCCTCCAAGCTCTGAATGGCTGTCCTCTTCTCATAATTCACCCAGCTGCTTAAACGTCACTTGCTCATCCAGGCCTTCCCTGACAACTTTGTCTAAAGTACAAATTTTGGCCAAGCAAGGTGGCTCATGTCTGTAATCCTAACACTCTGGTAGGCCAAGGAGGCAAGATCACTTGAGCTTAGGAGTTTGACACCAGCTTAGCAAGAGCAAGACCCCAGCTTTACTAAAAATAGAAAAACTAGCCAGACCTTGTGGTGGGTACCTGCAGTCCTGGCTACTTGGGAGGCTGAGGCAAGAGGACCACTTGAGCCCAAGTATTTGAGGTTGCTGTGGGATATGGGGCCTTGGCTGGGACCACAGTGAGACTGTTTTAATAAATAAATAAATAAAGTACAATTTCCTTCTTCTCCCACTCTTGATTCACTTTGCTCTCTCCTTAGTATTTATTACTATTGAGTATCCCCCTCAGTTCATAAGCTGGACCAGAACAGAGGCTGGTTGTTATTGTTACCACTATAACCCGGAATAATGTGGGACAGATAAGTGCTTGCCTGACTTATATTATCAAATTGTTCCTAACCTAAGAGTTGCTGTGATAAAATGAGTGACAATGTATTTTGAAATGGGTCTTTCATATGTAGATTAATTTATTACATCAAGGTCTATTCTCTGAATAACCCCATTAAGCTCTCCTTAGTGTAACTATTTCATGACCAGTGAGTTCTTTTGCACCTGCATACACAGATTTGTAGGATGCCTGCGAGGTGTTGATTCTGTGTTGGATTTGGGGGTACAGTTGTGAACAAGATAGTGTCTTCATTTGTGAAGCTCACATGTTAATTAAATGAATTAAGGAATGAACCGATTACCAGTGACTGAATATATCTAATGTAAAAAAATGCATTTCAAAATATTGGGAAGGAGGCAGAGTAAAAGAAGTCTTTTTTTCTCCCTTCATCACATTTAGACCAGTGGACCATATAAATGTCTGACAGCTGCATCTCTGTTACACTGATCTTTATATATTGCAATTGGTTCTGATAATTATAACCTGAATTGACTGCTTTGCTATTACTGAGAACAATTGCTTAATTTGCCTACTGAAGTGAAGGAATTAAAATTCAATCAGAAGAGACTGTAGACTCAGTGGAAGCAGCTAAGGCGCCAGCCACATACACCTAAGGTGGCAGGTTTGAATCCAGCACGGACCCGCCAAACAACAATAATGGCTGCAACCAAAAAGTAGCCAGGTGTTGTGGCGGGTGCCTGTGGTCCTAGCTACTTGGGAGACTGAGGCAGGAGACTCTCTTGAGCCCAGGAGTTGGAGGTTGCTGTGAGCAGTGAAGCCATGGCACTCTACCCAGGGTGATAGCTTGAGGCTTTGTCTCAAAAAAAAAAAAAAGAAGAGACTGTAGATGGGACATTAAAGTCTTGCAGCTTTTAGCTGCTCTTCTGTGAAGCATGGGTTCAGGAATAGGAGCCTTCTTGCAATCAGGACCCTAGATGTGGACCTTAAAACTTAAGGTTTAAATCCCACTGTTACCTCTTACCAGCTAGAAGGTCTTATTGATCTAGTTTTGGTACTGTAAAATTATTTAGGTCATTAAATATGAAATGTCTGATTTCAGATCAAAAGTTTAGTTTATGTCTCAATGAAGAAGTATACAAATAATCAAAGCATGCGCCTATCAGCACAGTTTTGCCATCTCAATGGTAGCTTGTGTATGCCAGCACCAAAGAACCCTGGAGAGTGAGTAGTATTGATGTAGCAAAAGGCATTTTCTACTTGTTGAGAAGTGAGTATTTTTCCTTGCAAGGAGTGGTCCAAAGCCTAGAAGTCAGGTGGTGTAAGATCTAGTGAATACGGTGGATGACAGTTTCCAAGTCCAGCTTCTGTAGTTTGAATGGCATTGTTTGTGGCATGAGGTTGTGTTGTCTTGCAAGAGAATTGTGGCCTGTCTCTATTGACCTAATCTCGGCACACATCTTTATCCAATTGGTTGCAGAAGATATCACTTCAATCAACTGATCAAGTTTTATGAGGCTGTAGTGAATAAAACTAGCACTGGACCATCAAACAGACACTATTAGCTTTTTTTTGACATTTGGTTTTGGACTGTGTTTTGGCACATCATCTTTATCCAACCATTGTGCCAAATTCTTGTGAATGTCAAAATAATCCAGTTTTTTTTTTGTTTTTTTTTTTAGGAATTCAGTTTTTGGCTGGGCACCATGGCTCACGCCTGTAATCCTAGCATTCTGGGAGGCTGAGGCAGGTCGACTGCTTAGCTCAGGAGCTCAAGACTAGCCTGAGCAAGAGTGAGAATCCCATCTCTAAAAAAAAATAGGCAGGCATTGTAGCCAGTGCCTGTAGTTCCAGCTACTCAGGAGTCTGAGGCAGAAGGATCTCCTGAGCCCAAGAGTTTGAGGTTGCTTGAGCTATATGATGCCACAGCACTGTACTGTGGGAGACAAAGTGAGATTCTGTCTCAAAAAAAAAAGAAAATCCATTTTTTATTACATGTAACAATATTGGTGTAGGAATGGTTTGCCTTTATGTTATGATAGGAAAGGCAAGCTTCAAGATGGTTTCTCTTTTAACACTCATTTGTGTAGAACCCATCTACCCAGTTTCTTTACCTTGCTGATTTGTTTCAAATGGTCTAATAGTAATAGAATAGCGTCAAAGCTTGCTGCTCATTCCCACGTAGATGGATTCACTTCCACTACAGCTTTCAGCTCATCATTATTCACGTTGGTCTCAGGTCGCCCATGTGGCTCATTTTCAAGATTAAAATCACCTAACCAGAACTTCTCAAGCCACTAATGTACTGTGTGTTCATTAGCCATATACTTCCTGAACACTCTTTTACTAGTATTTCCAGCTGTCTGAGCTACATTGATTCCACTCAAAAATAGCATGAATTTTTGACTTATCCATGGTTGCACAACAATTGCTCTTAAAAGACATTTGAAAGATAATTGCAAGTCAAATGTGCATTTGAAAGACCAAGGATGTACCTTCACAATAAAAATAAAAGTGTCACAGTGAAATGCTGGAGATACCAACTTAATACGTAAGGACATTGGACATTTCATACTTAATAACCTAATAGTTAGTTGCCCATTCTATTTCAAAAGGTTGTAGAGAAGGCTGTTTTAGAAAATGAATGCATGTTCTTTGCACATTACAAAATAGCCATAGAAATGTAAAGACACTGTGGGTTTATCTTTGTTCACTATTGGCTGAAGAACTGACTGATAAAAGTAATTGAAGACTGAATCCTATTAACAGGGGAGCTGTTAGATAAATGATGGCACAATGGTGCACACTGGAATACGACCCAACCATCAAAAAGAACAGTGGAGCTCTCTGTACACTGACACAGAAACATCTCCATGACATATCAAGAGGAAAAAAAGTAAAAATAGTTATAAATCTTTGTATGCACATGTATAGATAAATCACTTGGAGGGCAATAAACTATTTGTAGTGCTTTTTCCAGGAGGTAGAATTTCAGATGCCCTCCCTTTGTTAGTTATATATGTAGATGTCTTCCTCATTCTTTAGATTGGTGTAATCTAAGAAGAGATTATATATTTAAGAGATTATATATTCACAACTGGCAAAATACATACATCACTGATTACTTTGCACCCATCTAGATATTTCCCAGATCTGAAGTCTGATTTCAGTTAATATTGCTTTGGAGAATGAACTTGCCTAAATTGTAATTTTGGAGAGTCATGCTGATTACAAGCTCCTCAGATTAGGTTTATGTGCAACATTGGCAAAAAGCAGCACAGCGGATGCTGTCATGAGACCTACGATCTATTCACAAGTGCAACTCTGATTCAAGAAGGAAAGAGGCCAAAACAATGCTATTAGGTAATTTTAAGAAAGTAAAATCAGATTAAAGATTTCCTAAAAACCTACATACTAATTTCTTAGGGATCATAATATTAATGTATTTAAGCAAAGATGAGAGAATAGGAAAAGAGTAAGACTCAGCTGGGCTGGGGGCTCATGCCCGTAATCCCAACACTCTGGGAAGCCAAGGGGGGTGGACTGCTTGAGCTTAGGAGTTTGAGAACAGCCCGAGGAACAGCGAGGCCCCCCCCATCTCTAAAATTATCTGGGCATTGTCGTAGGCACCTGTAGTCCCAGCTACTTGGGAGTCTGGGGCAAGAGGATCAGTTGAGCCTAAGAGTTTGAGGTTGCTATGGGCTGTGATGTCACAGCACTCTACCAAGGGTGATGGGAGTGAGACGCTCACAAAATTTTTTTTAAAGTTAAAAAAAAAAATAGAGTAAGACCTCTTCAACCTCTCCACTTCTGCTTCTCACACAATAGACTCATTGCCCCCATGAAGTATTAAGAGCTGGCCATCAGATTCAAAAAGTCATATTCTGGCCTTCTTAATGTCTATTAGGGCAACTTGGGTGACTTAACAACTAATTTGGAATAACATCTAATTTAGTATAAATACAGGCAATAGACCTTGAATTTATTATTAAAGTGGTTCTTTGATCAGTCAACTGGTGTATCATCTTAAACATTCACAATAACTGACCACCTTTCTCAGGATAATTATCTTGTTTATGGGTGATTTTTCCAAACTCCTACCACATTCATGTGCTAAACAGTCACATGCAATGGTTCTGAAGTTAAGCACAACCATTAAGCACTTTTGCCTTGTTAGAACTAGAAATAGCTACTAATTTTTAGTTTTCAGATAATAATCCTTTTATAGTTATAATAAAATACATGCTCATTTAAGACAAATTTGGAAAATATGAAAAAGCAGGAACAATGACCTACACACAAAATCCTTCACAAACCTCTTCTTAAAGAGAGGTTCTCAACCTGTGGCTTGCAACCCACAGGAACTGTATTAAAGGGCCATGGCATTCGGAAGGTGAGAACCACTGCCTTTTTAAAGGCAGCCATTACTGTTTGATTATCCTTGATTACATTCTTTATTCTGAAATATTTTTTCTCCACAAAGATTGCCTTGTACAGAAAGCATTTTTTACTGAACATTATATTCTTAGTATTTTCCTAGGAAGCTAAATCCTCCAAAACCAAATTTTCTTTAAAAACATTTTAGATGAACAGAAGGAATGCATTTTCTCTGAAGAAAATCTGGAAATTACTAAAAAGCAAAAGAAAAGTTCGCATAATTTCACTGTCTAGAGATACCAGTAACCTTTAAGAACCTATCTTTCCAATAAGCTTTTGTTCACCATATAAACTTTTCTTTTAAAAAACTGGATTCAGGCTTGGTGCCTGTAGCTCAGCAGCTAGGGCGCCAGCCACCTGCATTGGGGCTGGTGGGTTCGGACCTGGCGGGTTTGGACCTGGCCTGGGCCTGCCAAAACAACAGTGACAACTGCAACAATAGCAACAAAAAATAGCTGGGTGTTGTGGCAGGCACCGCACTTGGGAAGCTGAGGCAAGAGAATCACTTAAGCCCAAGCATTTGAGGTTGCTGTGAACTGTGACAGCACAGCACTCTAGTGAGGGCAACATAGTAGACTGTCTCAAAAAAAAAAATAATTGGATTCAAAGCATTTATACTATATGCTTTTTCACTATGTCATTAACACTTTCTTTGATCCTACATTTCTATAGGTTATCCCCAAAATCACCACACATAGGGAAAATAGCTGTTTTTTCTATTTTTAGTACAGATGGGGTCTTGCTCTTATGCAGGCTGGTCTTGACCTCCTGAGCTCAAGCAGCCCCCCCACCTCAGCTTCCCAGGTTAGGGTGGTAGGATTACAGGCATGAGCCATCATGCCCAGCCTATTAGGGTCTTCTCTTACTAGAATATATATATTTTAATATGAGTTTTAACTCTGTGTCTTATCTTTGTAAAATATGTGATTATTACTGGCACAGGTTAATAGGAAGTCAGTATATGTACCATCCTCACTGGTTACTATATATATATTTTAACATGAGTTTTAACTCTGTGTCTTATCTTTGTAAAATATGTGATTATTACTGGCACACATTAATGGGAAGTTAGTATATGGACCACCCTCACTGGTTACTCTTGAGGCTTAAAAAGGATTTTGAAAGCATTCATAACTTATCAGGTACATACTCTCTGACTCAAAGTTATCAGTTGGTATTGTTACATTCAAAAAGTAGAAGTACTTCTTAGTATTATTACTACAAAAAACATAATATTTAAATTTTCTGGACCAGGGCTTATATTTCTCAAACTGCAGTAAACTATACTCCAAAGAGCAGCAGGGCATATCCATCTGACTTTCTTTCTTGGCTTTGCCACTAACAAGAGGTGGGACCTTGGTTAAGTCACTGCTCTCTCAGAGCTTCAGCGTCCTTGAATCTTAAATGTAAGGGCTGGACTCTGGGATCTCTTCCTCATTCCTGACATTTGTAATCTAGACTTCCCGGAACCTAAGGGCATCCTCCAGCCAGTACAGCCTAAGAAAGCATGTAACACTTCATGTTAAGAGGTGGGCTCTTTTACCAAATGATAATTTTATTTCTCACAGCAATAATATCCTGCAGGAGTCCATTAGCTGTGTCACCTCAGGCAAGCTATTTAACAACTTCAGGGAGCCTGTCCCTTCATCAGGGAAAAAAAAAAAAGCTTTAGGTAAAAGGGTACCTGATAGTGTTATCTCCCTTTCTCTCTTTAACATTTAAAACTTTTCTCTGCCTTTCTCTACTTGTTTGCTAAATCTTTTATCTTGAGCATTTTAGAATAAAAATGATACTTATGTCTGAAATAATTGCTATAATAAATTTTTCCTTCTCTTCTGAAGAGATGAATTTTGAGATAGAATATAGTGAGGGTTAAGGAAACAGTAATCATGAGTACTAGATTCCAAATGGGGTTAAACAAGTTATCTTAAAAGTAAAGGGACAGATTCACCAGTGCCTGCAGAGGAGGAAGACAAAGATGTCCGGCCAGTACACATGTGTTTCTGGAAGTACAGTATATGCTACAGATGAACTACAGTGTATTTGCTACAATCTGTAATTCTATCTTGTAGTTAAGGCGGAGGACTGAAAGCATGATAGGTTTTTAAGGGAAAGTTAACATAAAAATATTTATCTGCCTTCCTCAAACAAAATAAAAAAAACAAAAAAATCAGGTAATAATTATCCCTACAATCTCCAACATCAAAAAGTTTGCCAGTCAATCTAAATGTGCTAAAAACACAATGAAAATGTTCAGAAGTAATAAGAAAGCAGAAAGGCAGGCACACATTTTCATCAAGTATACAATTTGTTTTTATTTACAATACCCTATAAAAATGTAAATTTAGAAACTTTTATTTTCATTAATTAGAACCAAACAAAAAAGATAATGCACAGTAAGGAAGAAATAATAATCAAGTATCCACTTGATTTCTTGTGAAGGGAAGGTAGGAAAGGCGCGCAGTGGAAACCGTCAGTAGATAATGGTAGAGGGAAGCTAATGTCATTGGGAAACAGCTGGTGGAGCCTGGGACTACAGGATTGGAAGAAATGGAGACCATGAACAAAGACAGCTGGTCATAACAGAGAATCTTTCTGTTGTACATGTATGTGCAAAATTTTATTCTTGTTAAATATCATAACCTGTCCCCCCCACTACATTCAAAAAGGTAAGGACAGCAGAAAGGAGATAAGGACGGTCATGTCAAATTAATCAGATTTAATTTTCTTCAGGGTTGTAATCTTTAGGAATTAAAACCCCTTATCTTGGATGATTGCTGAATAGGACAGGGGTGAGTGGAAAAAAATCATGGCAGGCTGTGCCCACTAGTATTCAAACCCAGGCCCCAGGCTGCCTGGGAATGGGACCTGGAGAGATGAAACAGCAATGACAGCAGTTTTGCCCTGGTGCAGAGACACTGAAGAACAAAGGAGGCCGAACTGAGCATCCACAGTTACACTTGGAGGTTTCTACCCATGACACCAAATAAAAATGGGGAAGAGAGAAGTAAAGCATGGCTTACTGAAGGATTCTCAGGAAGACAGGGCGAGTGTGCAAAAGGCAACACTGCCCAAAGCAGGCTGTAAGTGAGGATCATCCTGGGTGATCTTGAATGCACTTGACGGGACAGGTTCAAGTACACTGTAGTTTTAGTAGGAAAAAGGTGTATTCGTGTGCTGTTTCCGCTAAGGTGGACAGAAACAAAGGAAATACAGGTGGGAAAGAGAAAAAGGACTTAGCATACAGCTGGGCACCAGCCAATTAAGAGTTCTGATTTCATTAAATGTGCTGCATACCCTGTATTTATATTTAAAACAAGTAGAACCCAATAATTACAAAATGGAATAGAAACCAATTAAAAACACATCAGCTGGTTTGTGTTTAGAGGAGGTATAAGTCAACTAAATAGTTTTCAATCTAAAACTCATTCTTTAAGGACCCTCTGAAGGCCACATAAATGTATGCATAGGGTTTGAGTGTGTATATGTGTGTATCTATATCTTGATTTCTAAAATTTAATTGGCTCTCCTACAGTCATATTAATATGGGGGAATGAAAAAAAAAGACTTCAATAGGATGACGGAAGGAATACTTTGGCAGGCTATAATCTACTTTGAACTGGAATAATGGTGGTGGGATAGAGTGAGAGATTATATTTGTGTGTCTAGGGCAAAGAAAATGCAAAATTGACTAAAAGTAGGACATGCAGAATTTTAACATAGAATGTAAAAAAGAAACCAGCAGAAGTATCACCCAGCCAAATTTCACAGAGCAGTGGGGAAATATCTGGCATTTAGAGAACCCCTGGAAACAGGAATCAATCCCATCAGACTTTGCTTTGGGGAATAAGCTACCTTCCCTCCCTCATTAAAAACACTCCATTGGTGATGGCAGCAGTGCAGGTGGCAGCCAAAAGGAGGTACAGGACACATTTGGAGATCTTTTATCGTATCCCCTGAACTAGCCTATGGATATAAAGAAAGAGAGAAAGGAAACTTGTTTGTATAAATGAGTTAAAACAGAAGGCAATCTTTTGTGTTAAAGTTACATACTTGTTAAGAATTCTCATAGGACACCCAAGATTTTCTTTATGCTTAGCATGTAGTCAACTTCTATGAGGACACTTTTGCACCCAGTACAGTGTTTTATATCTAGTACATACACAAATAGTTAATAAATATCAATCTCTTCCATAAAATTCAGTTTTATTTCCCCTCCCCCTGCACCCTCCCAATCATAACTTCTAAAGTGCCAACTTTAGTGAGATGTGGAACTCTCCTGTTCCAAACTTACTGCAGTTTTGTCTCCAGCAAGTTCAGTTTCTGCCGGTCAACATAGCGAGAAAAGAGGGATACTAGGTTTGTGGGTATAGAGATTGGCTTGGCCAGGGCTGCTTGGGGAATCCGTAGAAGTTCTCGGGTTGCCATGAACATCACCTCTGTCCTGATAAGGGAAAACCATTAACAATATGAGATTAAAAAAAAAAAAAAGATTACTTAAAAGAACTTGAGAGAAGAAACGGTCTGTACTGACCACTGATTATTTTGCGTTGATTCTGTGGCAGAGTCTGAACTCTGTAGGTCTTCTCCACGGCTCAGGAGGATGAGGAGCAGTGACAGGCCAAACTACAAAAAAAGAGGGAATCAAACTCAAGATAGCCTCTAACCCTCCTCCACCACTGCTGAGGGGATCCTAGCATTAGATGGGGAAGAGCACTAAATCAAAGCGACTTGGCGCTGTACTTTTCTGTGAAATCAGGTAAAGATCAGGCAAACATGAGCGGAAAAGGCTGCCTTCTTCTCCAGGCCTCATTTCTGGCCTACCTGCAACCAAACAGCCAATGGAAAGTCATGGTGTCCCAACAGGCCACCCTATTTCCCACCCTGAGGTGAAAAGATATTTTTTTCCCTGCCATAGATAATGTAGAAAGATTTGGCTTTTCTCATATTTATAAGATCTGAAATGGATTAAAAAAGAAAGTTAAATGAAGACAAACTTTGATACAGAAAGTAAAACTCAAAGAAAAAAAATGTAAAAAATGTTACGTGGGTTGTTTGCGTGGTGGCTCACGCCTGTAATCCTAGCACTCTGGGAGGCTGAGGCAGGTAGATTGCTTGAGTTCAGGAGTTGGAGACCAGCCTGAGCAAAAGTGAGACCCCATCTCTACTAAAAATAGAAAAACTGAGGCAAGAGGATTGCTTGAGCCCGAGGTGGAGGTTGCTGTGAGCTATGACCCCATAGCACTCTACGCAGGGCAAGACAGCTTGAGACTCTGTCTCAAAAACAAAACAAACAAAAAAATTAAATGGAGTAAGATATTTTGAATTAAGAAAAAAAGTGTTAAGAAGCACAGAAAAATGTACTGAGCAGGGTAACTGAAATACATGGTATAAAGAGAAAATTTTTTATAAAAGGACATGCCTATCTAGAAACATAAACACTTATAGAGATCTAAAGAGATCTAAGAGTTAATAGAGATCTAAAAAATAAAAAGAGAGGATTAAACTGATGTATTCACCATATCCAGGATTATTAAAATTCACCAGCATGCTTCAGAGACTGAAATATACAAAAACTAGTTTTCTTCAGGGGGCAGTATTATGTAGGAAACAGTCTAAAAGGGCAAAGAATGAAAAAACACATACGGACAAGAAGGACCAGGTTAAATATATGAATCACACCTATAAGGGATCCGAAAGGAAGGCTGGCAATATCTGGGAATCCATCCCACCTTTCTGAGTTCACCTCATAGAAGACAGATAACCTTGCCTTTCCACAAAATTTCCCTTCATGTTATTGTCAGGAAAAAAGCACCACTGCCTTTACCAGAATTAATTCAAAGAGATCAAATACCAGGAAGGCACATCCCTGACTGCTCCAGAACTCAACCATGTGTACCCTGAAGCACTGTCCCCTCTTCTGCATCTGACGTCCTGTCCTTCAGTCATGCTTTAGCAGGTTTGACAAGAAAGAAAAAAGCTTTGAGATTACTTTTTCATGTCTAGTGGACACAGAATGGCCCTTACTGAGTATTTCCTATATAGCAGGCACTACACTAAACCATTCACAGCTGACCTCTACCTATCAGAACAACCCTATAAAGTCTACAACATATTTCCACTTTACAGATAGATCATTTTGCTTTGAGGAGCCAATTTCCTATCTATGGTCACAAAGGTAGAAAGTTTCAGGCAAGGACTAAAACCTCATGCTCTTTCTTCCTTTCTACTAGTAATCTCTGCATTTTTAACCTGACACCAATGAAATATAAAATGAAGATTCTACTATTTATAATAGTCTTAAGACACAGACTACAAACTGCCTACCTAATGTGCCTTCCTCCTCATTGTCAGCAGATTTTATTTGTAGTGACCATCATGTGAATGTAAAGGTATCTTCCAGCCTTCCCTGCAGTTAAGTGTGGCCATGGGACTATGTCTGGCCACTGACATTAAGTAGAAGTTGTTGGTTAGAATTACCAAAAAGGTTCCAATAATGAGAACAGAGAGCTAATCCACACCCACCCTTCTCTGGGCATGTAAAGTCAAGTCTTGAATCCCCCAACCATCCTGGACCATGAAGGATCAAGAATATGGAAGCTACTGCTAAGAAAAGCAGGGGGAAGAAACTAAAAGAGCCTGGATCTCCCATGACACAGTAGAGCTTCCATACAAGAATTATTTCACTTGAGATAGATAAAGCCCTATTTTATTCATACCACTGTTATTTCTAGTCTCTGTTACTAGGAGCTTTATTTTATCTATAACTCAAATTTAAACACCTTACAAATTCAGGGACATAAAAGGGCAAGACCACCTTGTTCTGGAGCACAGCAGTGAGGTGAGGATTGGAGGGTGCTGGTGCAGCTGCACTTTGAGGTAGGTTCATTAGCTGTTGCAGAAGGCTGGTGACAGTCACTGATGGAAGATGATAGAGGAGAAGAGAGAAGGGACTCAGTAAGCATGGCAGCACCTACAAAAAAATTATAAAAGCATTACATCCTGGCAACTGTTACTTCAGTTACCTTCCAGAAGCATGCTCAGTCGTATACTCAGCCATCTAAAGCAAGATTTAAGAAAAATGAGGTGATCAGCCTAGCAAATATGACTATAATCTTAGCCACAAATTTTAAGGTATCTACTGAAAACTTTTTCATCTCAATTTGCAATGGAAATGCCACCACTGTGTGTGAACTAAGGGTGTAAAATCATTTCCAAATAGATACCCAGATGCATGCTAAAATCATCAATATTTTAGCTCATTCCACAAATTTTAAATCCCCACAAAGTGTCAAGCACCGTGGGCTTAAAAAAGAAGATAAATGGGGCATATTCCCTCAGAGATCTTAAGTACAGTAGGGAAGATGTAGGTAAACTGGCAATTTCTAAATATTGTGAGAAGCACTCTAAGGTAAGTTAAATTCATAGTGCTATAGAATTATTGAGAACTATTTTCAGACTCAATTCTATCTTATTTTTATAGTAGCTCAATGAGGAAATAGAGAAATGATTAAACAATTTTTAGAGAAGCTAAGTGATCAGAAACTCAGTGTTCAGGGTCACATAGTTAGGAACTATAACCAGACCCCCAAGGCTGAATTCTAGCCTTCTAGTCATTCATTTCTTTTAGCATTTGGTCCAAACTGGAAAGAAAAAATACATAGCTATTAATATTAATAATTATGTTATAACTTACATAAAAGGAAATTAAGAGTGCTTCCATGCATTCCATGCCCATGGTATAAAAAGTGATGGTTGGTTTTACTTTAAATAGTATCTAAGGACACAGAGTAGCACATTTTTTGTGGTTTACTACTCTAAATAAACTAAGCTTCTATTATGAACATTTAAAACACACATTAAAGTACAAACAACAGTATAATAATTTTTTTTTTTTTTGAGACGGAGCCTCAAGCTATCTCCCTGGGTAGAGTGCCATGGCATCACAGCTCATAGCAACCTCCAACTCCTGGCTCAAGCGAGTCTCCTGCCTCTGCCTCCCAAGTAGCTGGGACCACAGGCGCCCACCACAACACCCGGCCATTTTTTGGTTGCAGCCATCATTGCTGTTTGGCGGGCCCGGGCTGGGGATTCGAACCCGCCACCATAGGTGTACGTGGCTGGCGCCTTAGCCGATTGAGCCACAGGCGTGGAGCCAACAGTATAATAATTTTAATGTACTCAACCTGAACAACAAATTATCAAGATTTTGACAAACTTATTAAATATATCCTTCTATATCGTATCATCCAAAATTACTTGTTTGTGTCTCTAACAAAATCTCTCAGTATCACACCTGTCAAAATTAACAACTTTTAAAATCATTTATTTTTGAGACAGAATCTTGCTCTGTCATTCTGGGTAAAGTGTAGTGATGTCATCATAACTCACGGCAAGCTCAAACTGCTGCACTCAAGAGAGTCTCCTGCCTCCATCTCCCTAGTAGCTGGGACTATATGCACATTCCTGCCTAATTTTTCTAATTTTAGTAGGAGCAGGGTGTCACTCTTGCTCAGGCTGGTCTCAAACTCCTGAGCTGAAGTGATCCTTCCACCTTGGTGTTCCAAGGTACTGGGATTATAGGCTTGAGCTACTGTGCCTGGCCAATTTTTAAAATATTATCTAATATCTTACTCCAAATTCAAGTTTCTCCAATTGTCTCAAAAACATCTTTTAGGCTGGACATGGTGGCTCATGCCTGTAATCCTAGCACTTGGGAGGCTGAAGCAGGTGGATTGCCTGTACTCACAGGTTTGAGACCAGCATGAGTCAAAGTGAGACCTCATCTCTAAAAACAGCCCAGCATTGCGGCAGGTACTTCCAGCTGCTCGGGAGGATGAGGCAAGAAAATAGCTTAAGCCCAAGAGTTTGAGGTTGCTGTGAGCTATGATGTCACAGCACTCTACTGAAGGTGACAAAAAAGGAGACTTTATCTCAAAAAAAAAAAAATCTTTTAGTAATCTGTTTTATTGATTCAAATAAGATCCACTTATTACATTTGTCTGGGAAGGCTTTTTAAAATCTTCAACAGTCCTTTGCCACTGCCCAACTCCTTTTTTCATTTGCTGAAGAAACGGTACCCAGTAGTTTGGATCTAGCTAACTGTACCTGTGTGGTGTCCCTTAGGTTTTGTTACCCTGTTTTCTCTACAAACTTATAGTTAGAAGAACTACAGTTTTGATTAGATTCAGGTTCAATGGGAGGTGAGAGAGGCATGCAACAAAACTTCACGAAGAGAGCTGAATAGAGCTCTGTGCTTTCTCCTGTGTTACGTCAAGCAGCACACAGTGCTTGGTTATCCTGCTCTCAGGGGCATTCACAGTGCACCAGTGAGTTCAGGTGTTGCTGGCCTCCAACCACTGTGAAGTTCTCCATCCACTTTCTACCTAATGCTTTTAGTAGCTAGTAATGACTAAGGTCTATATTGATGGACAATTTTTCCATTAGGGTTTGAAAAAATGGGTTAGAAATTATTTTCTAATTTTATTATTTTTCTTACATTTAGTAGCTGAATTTCTTCTACAAAGAACACTCTAATTATTATGACATTTGGTTGTAATGGAAAGGCAGGATAAATGCTTAATTCTTTCCCTTTATCTACCTATTTTCAGAATAGTAATAATCATGATTTCCAAAGGTCATCAATATACTTTTGGTGTCATTATTAACTCATTACATTAAATATAATTGATATTTCAATCCATTCTGTAGATTTTCTTCCTGATGCAAACTGTCCCACTTTTGGTCAAGAAAAACCCTTTTATTTTAAGTTGGTTTGCATCTTTTAGACGGAATCTTAGTAATCTATTAGTTTCCTTGAAAAAAAAAGATATTCCAGGATGTCTTATACAATTTCATACTTCAAACCCAAGAAAATGGTATCTAAAAATGAAGTCTATTACCATACTTGTTCATGTATATAGGTACAAACTTTATGTCTGACAAGGTTTTCTCACTAGCAGGTAAGCTCCATGACGGCAGGTATTTGCATTCCTATTTTTTAGCACCATGCACTAGGTGCTACGTTTCCAGGATATAAAATAGTGCCTGGGACATGAAAGTATTCAATAACCATATGCTGAGTGAATAAACCTCGTTCAAACTTGTTTCCATTGATGAGCTCATACATGTCTCATCATATACAATTTATATCGTCCAAGGTAGCTGTTACTTCTTGAGTCTAATCTTGTTATTTGTAGGGTAAACCTCAAATCCTTACATTATTCTCCAATTTATTTTTCATTTACAGAATATTTTTGAAGTACTTATTTCATTTTTTCCAAAAAGAATCAAACTTCTCATTCATTTCCTCTCCAGATGCTAAAATTTCAAGGGTCTATAGAAGGTATAATTTCTAACTCATTCATGGCATAGCACTAAAAGTTATCCTAGCATCTTCTGTTTTCTAATGACTACTACCCAGGTGGTTATTACTTAACTTCTAGTCTATAATAGTAGTTTCCTTCTCCTACATTTTATTAATTCTGAATCTCATACTCAGTAGCACCAATCCTTTGTCCTATTCTTGCTTGTCATTTTATTGTTTTGAACTTCTATTTTAAAGTTTACTAATCTTTTAAGTGACAGGGTTAAGAAGAGAGAATCTCTATCCAAGAATTAACTTGTAAACTTGATACCCATGTTTCAAATTCCAGTCTAGTTTAAGTCACAATAAAAATTATTTAAAGGATAATTGGCCTGATTCCAGTGGGGCAATATTCAATTAAGTCTACCATCTAATATTAAGCTAGTGATAGCAGTCCACTGAGGGATTTTTTTTTGGAGACAGAGCCTCACTTTGTCACCCTCAGTACAGTACTGTGGCATCATAGCTCATAGCAACCTCAAACTCTCTTGCCTCAGCCTCCCAAGTAGCTGGGACTGCAGGTACCCACCACAACACCCAGCTATTTTTAGAGATGGGGTCTCATTCTTGCTCAGGCTGGTCTCATGCAATCCAC
Source organism: Galagoides demidoff (assembly GCA_963574575.1). Lineage (NCBI taxonomy): Eukaryota > Metazoa > Chordata > Mammalia > Primates > Galagidae > Galagoides > Galagoides demidoff. Next base: position 24,082 of record CAUYQV010096666.1, read on the forward strand.
CTGCCTTGACCTCCCAGAGTGCTAGGATTACAGGTGTGAGCCACCACACTTGGCCTGACAAGGGATATTTTATATGAAGCAAAGTAACTCAGACTAGAAGTTTTCAAACTTCAGAGAGTATCAGATTCAGCTGCAGACCTTGTAAAGATACAGAGACCATGATCCTTCTGTAAATTCTGATTCAGCAGTTTAAGGTAGAACTGAATTATATGTTTCTCACATAATTCTGATATAGAATATATCTTCACGACTATATAAACTAAGACAGAATTATTCCTTACCTTATGTTTAAACAAGGTCTGTTCAATCAACACAGGATTAAAAATTTAGGCCTAGAGTCTTAACGTTTTAATTTAAATAATCTAATCATACTGCCAAAGATTAAACAAACACAAAAGGGAAGAGGGAAGGAAAAGAAGCTCAGATTCTAGAAATTTTATCAACTGTAAAGACCCAAAGGAAAGATGTTCCACATGCTGTTCACCTCATCTTGTGCATCCTTCTTGATAAGGAAAGGGAGGTTCCTGGCTGTTGTCATGAGAATGTCAGCTGCTTGCTCTGTGGAGAGGAAAGGAAGGATACGGGCAACCATTCTCTTCCCTTTTCGGATACACATGATCTGTACAAAGTGGTCATCACTTGGCCTGTGAGGGAAGAAAAACACTAACTTAGGTCAGCAAGAACAATATAAAAAATCCCCACTACTTCCCTCTCAGATGTTACTGAATGAAGATATTGCATTCATTTTCACTCTATAGTGATCTATTCTTCAAAATAGAATTATTTCTTCAATTCTTAACCAACTGAAGGAAAATTTTCTAGTTTCATGAATGTACACAATCATTTAACATATCATGTTTTAAAAAAACGTGGCCAAACTATATGCATTCTTTTCCTTTATTAACTTTTAAGTAACTATACAATATCATGATTAACAGAGCACTTATCTAAAAAATATGGGGGCTGGGGGCAGGCATCTGGGGGTGGGAAAAAAATAAATACATATAAGGAAAAAGAATTTCATCATCTCAGAGTCAGTTATTTTGAAGAACCTTTTTGCTATGTTTTACATACTTTTCTTTCAAAAAAACAAGCCTGAAGAATTCATTATCACTTTGTAACTTGATGTTTTTTCACTCAACAACTTCTTTTTTTTTTTTAGAGACAGATTCTTTGTCACTCTCGCTAGAGTGCCATGGCGTCACAGCTCACAGCAACCTCCAGCTCTTGGGCTTAGGCAATTCTCTTGCCTCAGCCTCCTGAGTAGCTAGGACTACAGGTACCCGCCACAACACCCAGCTGTTATTTTTGTTGCCGTTTGGCTGGGGCCTTGTTCGAACCTGCCACCCTCGGTATATGGGGCCGGAGCCCTACTGAGCCACAGGCGCTGCCCACTCAACAACTTCTTGTGAACACTTGTCCATGTTAATAAATATGCTTCAACTACATACTTTTTAATGGCTGCAGAACATTCTATGTATCAACTATATTGTTCATCCAGTCCCCAGTTAGCCCAACTCCAGAAAAGTGTGCTGAAAATAAGATGGTTTTATTTTCTGTTTTGTGTATGTTCTAGGTTAGGAAAAACAGCAATTCTCTTAAATAGGTAAAGGGAAAGGGAGTACTTAGGAGATGGAGTCCTCATTCATTCATCAAATAAGTATTTAGGATTTATAGAACATTTACCATTATCAAAATTCTGTTGCAGATAATGGGTAAGAAATGGTAACAGACAAGACTTTTTTTTTTTTGAGACGGAGCCTCAAGCTATCTCCCTGGGTAGAGTGCCATGGCATTACAGCTCATAGCAACCTCCAACTCCTGGGCTCAAGCGAGTCTCCTGCCTCTGCCTCCCAAGTAGCTGGGACCACAGGCGCCCGCCACAACGCCTGGCCATTTTTTGGTTACAGCCATCATTGTTGTTTGGCGGGCCTGGGCTGGGGATTC
>CAUYQV010096668.1:0-15923 GCA_963574575.1 Galagoides demidoff
GCATCACAGCTCATAGCAACCTCCAACTCCTGGGCTCAAGCGAGTCTCCTGCCTCAGCCTCCCAAGTAGCTGGGACCACAGGCGCCCGCCACAACGCCTGGCTATTTTTTGGTTGCAGCCATCATTGTTGTTTGGCAGGCCTGGGCTGGGGATTTGAAGTCAACACCTTAGGTGTACGTGGCTGGCGCCTTAGCCGATTGAGCCACAGGTGCCGAGCCTCTCCTGTCTTTTTTTAAAACATATGTTTGCCATTATTCTTTTTTTTTTTTTTATTGAATGGTAACTATGTGCATTAATGCACTTCTAGGGTACAGTGTGGGGTTTTCACATGCAATCCGAAATACTTTCATCAAACTGATCAACACAGCCTTCATGTCATTTTCTCGGTTATTGTTTTAAAACGTTCTGATTCTACTCTTAGAGAGTTTCACTTGTATCCCTGTAAGATAAACCTCAAAAATGGTCCTTCCAATCCCCCTCCACCCATTCCCCCCTCCCCACATTCTTAGGCTATTTGGATATAGCTTTCATATAAAAGGTATAAATTAGTTTCATAATAGGGGTGTGTACATTGGATACTTTTTCCTCCATTCTTGTGATACTTTGCTCAGAAGAACATTCTCCAGCTCCATCCATGTACATGGGGGTCTTAATAACCGTCTGACCAGCTCCATCCCCCTTGAAGAAGCTAAGGAAATTTTACACCCAAATATGGCTACCTAATGTAAAGAATATTTTGAATTGGGCAGCGCCTGTGGCTCAAAGGAGTAGGGCACCAGCCCCATATGCCAGAGATGGCAGGTTCAAACCCAGCCCCGGCCAAAAACTGCAAAAAAAAAAACCCAGATTATTTTGAATTAATGCCCATTCACAATCTGAAAGCATTGGAAGGGGCTTGCCCTCTATCTGCATAAAACCAAACTGACCAGAGCAGGGGACCAAAGGGGGCAACTGACTTCCTTTCCTCCCCCTGAATGCTAGCAGACCTGGCCCCAAATCGTTTAAAACACAATACCTGTCTCCGGGTTAATTCACAAGTCCATCTGTTTCCCCAGTCTATTCATCCTCCCAATACCCACATTCTCCCCCCTCCCTTCAAAAAGGCATCTATAAAGTATCTGACCATCACTAAGACAGTGGGTAATCATTCTTTTGGTTCCCCCCCCCATGCCCATGGTATGTGGGGGAAAAAAAAACCTTTCTCTTATTAATCTGCTGTAATTATGAGTTGATCTGATAACCAACCAACCAAGGGAAAAGGGCTGTGACCACCACACTCCCAAGGCCACCAGACTGAAACTAATATGTAAATCAGCTCATGGGACATCCCCCCTGCTCCCACTCCACACAGTTGCCTGGCGTCTGTGGCATTTTCTGTCACACACGTCCACACATGTCCTTTATTCTTCTTCAGTCTATTTCTGGATTCAGAGTGGACTTGCACCTGCTATATGTTAAAGGACACCCCCTAAAGATTCCAAACCTTCTGGGACAAGTTTTAAAGGGCATGAGCTGGCAAGGAGAGCAAAGAGAACCTCTCCCAGAATTGGTTGGAGTCAATTATCTTATTCTTTCTATTCATCCCTGGTTGAGTTTTCCAGAGTCAGCACAAAACACACAGCGGAGCTGAACATTTTCTGCGTGCTGTTCGCTTTGGTCCTCTGCAAGGCCTGTGTATTTGGAAGTCAGAGAGCCCTTTCGATTTCCATCCCAGCTCAGCTTCTGGTGTCTCTGAGACCTTGAACGAGTTATTCTGCCTCTTTGAACCTCTCTTTGTCATCCGTAAAATAAGAACTAAGACACTCAGTGCCTTTCCTGAAACAAGGGGAACCCTCATCCCCCAAAGGTGGCTTATAGCACATAGTCCACATAATTTTTAAAATCTAAAATACTGTTATCGTGGCCCATACGTAAGCCCATGCCTAAACTTTCTAGAGGAATAGCTATGTCTTCCTGTTTCTTGATGGAATAGGCTTTGATATTTAGGATTTGAAAACACACGTGGCAGAACTTCAGAGGACAGAGGGCCTCCGACTATTTCAGGCAAGTGTTTATTAACACCAGCTCTTTACCAAACCTCTAAACAAGGATTTCCAGTGGAAGAACTGGGGCTGTATGTTACCTGTTTTCATCCATGCCCAGCAGAGAGTCTGGGAAATAATGGTGACGCCTGTCTTGGCTGGAGTACCTGCAAGTTGCCCACAGGCACCGTTTCACGTGGACACGGTTTTAGAGTTGCTGTGTTTGTTTTAGATGGTTTCACTTTTCACTGTGGGGTTTTGAAGAAGCCCAGTGCTAGTGTGAGATTTCTGTAGTCTAAGCCTTCTAGATTTTTGGCTATTATTTCTTGAACTTCTAAAATTTTTCAGGTACCTCAAATATCTGTATTTAAAAAAAAACAACTCAGGCCAAATATGGTGGTTCACACCTGTAATCCCAGCACTTTGGGAGGCCAGGGAAGGAGGATCACTTGAGTCCATGAGTTCAAGACCAGCCAGGGAAACACAGCAAGACCCTATCTCTACAAAAAAAATTTTTTTAATTATCTGGGCATTGTGGCATGATGACCTATAGTCCTAGCTACTCAGGAGGCTGAAGAAGGAGCATGAGTCCAGGAGTTCAAGGCTGAAGTAACCTATGATTATACCACTGTACTTCAGCTTGGATGACATAAGTGAGACCCTGTCTCTAAAACATTAAAAAAAATTAAAAAGAAAAAAACTCAAATAGATTATACTTAGGCAATATTTATTTTCCAAATAGTAATGACAAATGTAAACACCCTAATTTTCATGGTAGGGGCCTTGTGAGGTTATTTTTGTTAAATAGAATCATCTGAAGTCTAGGATTAGCTTTTTCTCTCTTATATCATTACTGGAAGTAACAGTGATCCTTGGATGTCTTTGGTCATGGGTGATTCAGTAATTTGTTAACACAAAATGAAAAAACACAGGACAGTTGGGCAGTGCCTATGGCTCAAAGGAGTAGGGTGCCGGCACCATATACTGGAGGCAGTGGGTTCAAACCTGGCCCCAGCCAAAAACTGCAAAGAAAAGAAAGAAAGAAAAGAAAAAATAGTAGGATAAATGGGAGTCTTTTGTTGTCTCAAGTAGCTAGTAATGCCTGGGAGGAACAGGTAGTAGGAAATGAGAAAATTAGGTACTCCTGCCCTTCTCCAATCTCACTGAAAACAACCCAGAATTTATTCCCAGGAATTGGCAGCTCGCACCCCTTCTGTAAGCACGATGTACAAACAGATGTGGCAGGTTGTCTTCCAGGGGAATCACAACCACAGCCACACGTATACAAGTCCTCCACTCTTAGAGGAAAACTAATGGTGTAAAATACGATAGTGTTAACAAATGGAAGAATTTACATTTGAGGAAACAGCGTTAATAAAGAAAAAGTCAATGCCACTAAATACATCTTCCGTGATACTCTATCAAAAGATTTCCCCAACCCGTCACTTCTCAATTTTTTTCATCTGTGATGCATGTGACAAGTGAGACTCAAATTTCAACATATTCCCATAGACCTACTAGAGTTTATGGAAAACTCAGGGCATGCTAGCTGTAACTCTGTTCTTTTTCTCTAAGGAATGGCTATCAGAATGCAACTGAGTGGAAGTCATCTTGATACAAGTAGCACTACCTGATGGATACTTAGTTGCAAAAGTTGAAACTACCATGACTGCTTAAAGCAGAAAGGAAACATCTGGGAGGCCCAGTTAGGGACAGAAGTTTAACAAATCCTTCCTCCTTCTACAGGAGAATTTGACCTTAGGCTAATTCTCTAGCTCTGTTCTCCTGGAAACCCAATAAAAATCACAAGGTCAGCAATGTTACCTGTACTAGGCAACATTGCCTATGGTTTAAATGACCCCAGACTGATAAACTACGTCTGGCCTAGTAGTGCTAGAGGTACTGGTCAAAGATCCAGAGCTCTGTTCTTCCTTGAATTCATTGACTCTTGTTATTGGCCATGTCTTTTTCAAGGACCTTGGAAACTATTTCTATGAAGTGGTTTGTTATCAGAGATACACAAGTTCATAAACCAGGGCAGCTCCACAGTCACCCAATGGGATCTCTTCTTTTTGGACCTAAGTGTCACCTAGACAGAAGGTAACTCCTGGATAGCTGCATGAAATGCTACAAGGAAATGTCTGATGCTGTGCTGTTGACCCAAGAGTGACCTATGATAGACCTGTAAGTCTAAATGTTCAGTAGGACATTAGCAGACTTGTTTTAGGCAGTGAAGCCAGAGAGTCAAACTGCAAGGCCACACAACCTGGACCAGTGCCCAAGTCACATGCCAGGGCTGCTCCAGCAGAGATCTCATAGCCACTAGCCACTAACTAGTACTGGGCACAGACACTTGCTCTCACACCACTGGTGTTGGCCAGTGTCACTGTTGCTAAATGTCCCTGTCACCTACCCTACCAGCTCCATGGACCACCTGGCTCACACCATGTGCCTGCACCCTAGCCAGGGAGTCTGGGAAGGTGAATTTCCACTTTATAGAATCAAGGACTCAAAATGTGAGAAATTTTCCAAACATAGGAATATCATTGGTGCTTCTGAGCAACAAAATTCCACTATACTCTTCTAATTTGCTTTTTCATTTTTTTTACATGTTTTATTTACATACTTGGGGTTTGAATCTGCCACCCTCAGCATATGAAGCTGGTGCCCTACTCCTTGAGCCACAGGTGCCACCCTACATACTTTGTTTTTGTACAGATTGAGTCAATTTGTAATGTGCTCTTTACCCAGAGAGTGTGCACTGCACCCAAGAGGTGTAAATTTACTCATCCCCTCTTCCCCCTTCCCCCAGCTTGATTTTCATTGAGATTCACTTCCATAGGAGCACTGAAGTATTGATTGATTGGTTTCCATTTGGTATTGAGTTTGTCTCTCCATTCTTGTGATGTTTCACTTAGAAGAACAGTTTCCAGTTCTGTCCACACTATTCAGAAAGATACCAGATCACCATTTTTATGGCTGAGTAGTACTCCATGGTATCACATATCACATTTCATTAATCCTTCCACTTATTGGTGGGTTGTTTTTACATCATTGCAATTGTCAATTGCGCTGCTATAAACACTTAAGTGCAGGTGTCATTTTTATAAAAATGACCTTTTTCCCTTTGAGTATATTAGCGACCTTGAGCATTTTTTATGAGTTTGTTGGCCATTAGTACATCTGAGAAGTTTCTGTTCATGTCTTTTGCCCACTTTTTAATGGGATTGTTTGGTTATTTCTTCCTGATTTGCTTGAGTTCTTCATAGATTCAAGCTGAGAACCAAATAAAAAATGTAATGCCTTTCTTAGTAAGCAACAAAGACAATAAAATACCCCAGAAATATAATTTACTTTTTAAAAAGTAAATAATACACAAGTCAATGATGTGCACAATTCAGTCATTATGACCATTATTAATCAATCATACAAGTCACAACTGATTGGCTTCTACAGCACAGTTGAGAACCAAAATACTGCCCCAACATAAGGACTCCTGGGGCTGGCACCCTGCAAGTCTCAACAGCTGTTGGCCTCCTGCTGGGTATTCAGAACACCTTTTCTCATAGGAAGAGTGCAACTTCTTCATCTTCCTGAGGAAGTAATAGTTCCAGTTACTTAGCCCCAGTCCTAACAAGACCCCGAGCTCATTTTGCAGTCCCCTAAAATGGCCAGCCCAGAGCCGGTGAGTCTGGAGAAATTCCCAGTCCCTGGATGAAGGGGGACACGTCACCCACAAAGGGCTGGGTGATTGCATGGAAGAGAATTACATGCAAAGGGAACAGCATACGCGCCATCAGGGGCAGGAAGGTGTGTGAACAGAGAACGAGACCTGTGTGAAGAGGCATTGGTTGGATGGAGCAACAGACTGGGCTGGAAGTAAGGCTGAAAGGCTCACTAAGGTGTCGGAACTTTTCCCGTAAGCAACAAAGAACTCAGAAGAGCTCAGAAGGGGGCACTGAGCAGGGAGGTGAAGAGACCAGGACTGCATTTGACACCTCAGTAGAGACATAAGGGTGGTAATAAAAGCTACCAAATATTTGATGAGTGTCTACTGTGTCCCACGGAGGGTGCACGGCACTTGACATACAGACTTTAATCTTGCATAAACCTTGCGAGGTAAGAAAATCCCCATCTACTGAGAAGAACGTAAAGTCTTTGACCCTAAACTGCTACTTAGTAGGAAAATGCTATCTGTAAGCTAAGGATCTTCATAGCACGCTAATTGTATCTCTGGATTTGTTTTATTTTTTTACTCGGATGAACTGGGTGCAGTGGCTGACACTGTAATCTCAGCACTTGGGAAGCTGATGTGGGAAGATTACTTAAGGCCAAGAGTTCAAGACCAGCCTGGGTAACATAATAAGACCTCATCTTTACAGAAAGTAAAAAAAAAAATATGAAGGATAAGTAAAAAAAAATACGAAGTATGGGTGTGGTAGCACATACCTATAGTTCCAGCTACTCAGGAGGCTGAGGCAGGAGGATTGCTTGAGGCCAGGAGTTCAAGACTGCAATGAGCTATGATGGTGCAACTGTACTCCAGCCTGGCCAACAGAGAGAAACCCTGTCTTTAAAAAAAAAAAAATTGTATATATTTACGGAGTTCAGTGTGATATTTTGATACATGTATTAGTTAGACAGGAGGAATAAATTCTAGAATTTATTATTCTGGAGTCAGAATGCCTGGGTTGATATCCTGGCTCTAACACTCTAGCTGTGCCACCTGAACAAGTTACTCAACCACTCTGAACCTCTGTTTCTTTATCTGTAAAATGGGAGATAACCATAGAATCTCCTTCAGAGAGATCCTTATAAACGTCAGCCTTGTAAGTGACGGCCATTATTGTTCTTACCCTCCTGGTGTTTATAGCCTGATATACGTCACAGCAGGGCCTCTCACACTTTAATGATCTGAACCACCTGGGATCTTGTTACCATGCAGATTCCATTCATTAGGCCTGGAAAGGGGCCTGAGGGCCTCCAGTCCTAACAAGCCTCCAGGTGGGGCTGCTGCTTCCTGGACAACACTGTGAATAACAAGAATTTTTTTGTGTGTGTATCTGTCTTCTCTTTGTTCCCCAACCTCCATTTTAAAGTTATATAAAGGCAGTAAATAAGCTTTTATGGTGACTTTTGTCTCCTGGGTAGAGCTTTGCCTGTAATAGATGCCTTATATATGTTCTCAGACTTTGGGAGCTGGATGGAGCCTTGCAGGGTCTCCACTCCCCTCATGTCAGGAGGTGCTGGGTCCCTCAGCAATTTGCTGAGATGAATGGGTTCCAAAGGTCAATCTGAGATCTCCTAGGCTTTGGCGCAGCAGCCACCAAGGACAGTTTTGAGGCATTAGATTTAATGATCATCCTCAGCCTAACCAGGTGGCCCGCTCCTCTAAGGTGGCCCAGGAACAACAGATTAGTGACAAGCTGTCCAAGGGAAAAGTGAAGCTTGGTTTGACAGGTGTTCCCCCCGGGGAGGGGAGGGCATCAGGGCAAATCCTCAGCTGCCCTGGCCTCAGGGCTGTTTAGCCCCCTTCCGCCTCCGGGGTTGTCAAACAGCTTCCACTCCAGGGCTCAGCAGTTATTCCCAGCAAAGGGGGAGAGGCCATTCCTGACCACGTGGGATGAGCTACAAGGTGCAAGTGTAGGGACGGCCGTCCTTCCCAATGAGCAGGCTTAGTCTCCAGATGCACGGGTTGCACTTGTTCATTTCAACGGCCAGATCTTTTCTGAATCCCACAGCAATCGGGTCTGGTATAACGCCAGTTTCTCCTTATTTCATGGGAAAAGGAAAAAAGGCCTTCCTTTTATGACAAAAGAAAACAGACTAAGGAATCAGAGCTGCATGTTTCAGCACAGTAACCACTAGCCCTGTGTGCTATATAAATTTGAATGAATTAAAATTAAATACAATGTTCAGTAATGAACCTCATTCCAAATGTTCAGTAGCTACAGATGACACATGGCTCCTGTATCAGACCATACAGATATAGGACATTCCATCAGCACAGAACCTTCTAGGGGGAAGCTTTGAGCTAAAGAATCAAGGCAGATAGTGTCCCCCTCTAGAAAAACAGCCTATGAAAATCCACACTCCCAAAGAAACAGAAGGATTCATTGTCATGACCAGGGAAGAGCTCGCCTACCAAAGCATGTGCCACGTTCCCATGTTTTGGTCATCTTAGTGCTGAGTTTCTTAAGGCTCCATCATCACCATCCCGTTGCACCAGGTAGCTATTTGCGATGTGTCAGTCTCTCTTCTAAATACATTAGCTCATTGAATTCACACAAGAATCTTATGAGTCTGGGAGGCTGAAGTAAGAGGATGGCTTGAGCCAGAAATTCAAGGCCAGCCTGAGCAAGAGCGAGATCCCATCTCTGCAAAAAATAGAAAAATTAGCTGGGCATTGAGTTGTGCACCTGTAGTCCCAGCTACTCAGGAGGCCGAGGCAGGAGAATCACTTGAGCCCAGAAGTTTGAGGTTGCTGTGAGCTACAGTGACGCCATTGCACTCTAGCTGGGGGTACAGTGTGAGATTCTTGTTTCAAAAGAAAAAAAAGAATCTTGTGAATCTGTTAGCACCCCTGCATGCTTTTCCTGATCAGTGTCTGCCTTACTGATCAGGAACTTCAAACCCAGAGAGGTTATGCAACTTCCCCAGGGCACACGGCTAGTCAGGGGCAGAGCTAGGACAGGAAGGCGGGAAGCTTGAGAGCAGAGCTTATGCTCTCAGCCATGTGCCACGCATGAGGATGACAGGGACACAGGGCATCAGGGAGAGGGCACAGAATCCCAGCTAAGGTTAAAAGCCTGAAATCTGTGGCCAGGATCTTGCTTTAATATGCCGCCCTCCCCCTCTTCCTTTCTCCTTGTAGTATTTCCCCAGGCTTAGGCTTCAGCAAAATATTACAAATATTTACTAATGCCAATGGAGTAATGATAATCAAAGTGCTTCCTCGGATTGGACAACAGAGGTGAGCAACTGAGAAGTCTGAAAACCTTTGAGAAACATGTTAACCTCCCAACACAAATTGCTGTGCGCAGTCATGCTTTACTTAACGACAGGAATACGTCGGGACGACACCCAGCAGCAAAGAATGAATCAATGCAGCAATGAATCCTCCTGTGTTTCCTTGGGAGCATTCCTCCTTCTGAGGAATGTGCCGTTCAACCTCATCCCCGTGAAAACATCACGGCGTGCGCTTACACAAACCCAGATGGCACAGCCTGCCACACACCCAGCTCTGTGACATAGCTTATTACCGTGGATGACAGACCCAGAAGCGCGCTACTGTGCTGAATTCTGTAGGCAATTGTAACACGGTGGTGTTTGTGTTTCTAAACATGTCTAGATACAGAAGAAGTACAGTAAACATACAGTATTATAGTCTGAAGGGATCACCGTCCTGTGAGCGCTCCGTCTCTGACCAAATGTCAACAGTGGGCTGCCAGTAATGATGTGTCCCATGACTGTGTGTAAACCTAGAACCTGCCTCTGGAATCTTTACCTTACTCTTACTTGAGGTTTGGGGGTTCTATCTTATTTAACTTCATTATGTATTATTAAATGTGTCATCATCCATTCATAAACACACATTATGTGGCTGCCGTAAGGGCGGTACTGGTGGGAGCTCGGGTTCACAGAATTAGTATGGGCCAGGCCCCGTACTGAGTACTTGACATGAATTAACTCACTTATCCCTCATGCTCCCTCCCTAAAGAAGGTATTGTCATTGTCATCCCCATCTTCTCAACAAGGAAAGGAGGCAGAGAGGATAAGTAATTTGCCCAGGGTCCCGGGCTCAGAAGGGGTGATGTGGGGCTTCACACCCAGCAGCCCGGCTCCAGAACGCTCTCCCTTAACTGCTCCGCTTTGCTGCTGTGTGTCGGGCCCTTTACTGGAGAGGGAGGACTCCTTGGGTCCTCATACGGCCCCTGCTTAGCACAGCTGGGATGAGAAAGTACAAACTGTCAGAAAGGAGGTCCAGATAAACTGCAGGGAAGGGGACAGGGATCAGGGAAGGTGGTATTTGAGAGATGGACAGGACCAGGCATTTGAGTATTGGAGGGGGACAGCAGTCTAGGTGGGAGGCGCCACTGGACAAGGCTCTGAGTAGGAAGCCTGGGGGTGGGTGGGGAAACAGACCGCTGAGTGGGACTAGCCTAGGAGCTGGACAGTCCTCCTGCTGGTTTGCAGAGGTGCAGCTGTTTAGCCAGTTGTTCAAATGCTGAAATGCTTCTCTCTGAGGGTTGGTAAAGAGCCACTTCCCCCAAGTGTCCCCACCTGCACAATGTCTCTGCCATCCAGTGACATCTGGCCCTGCTAGGGACCCCAGGGTGCCCTGTCTGCACTGAGGTCGTAGGAGCTGGGTGGTACCTGGCCTTACCAGTAGTTAAATAATTTAGAATGTCATCCCTGAATTGAAAGTGAGTGGGAGAAAGTTGTACTCGGCAGGTGTTTGGGGCTTTTGTTCCTTCAACAGGGTTTAGGTTAAAGGCTTGGACCAGGGGGTTAACAGAAGCAAAATGCAAACTCCTGCTTCTCGTTCAGGTTCAAGACTCAGCGGTGTCCATACTTTTCCTGTAAAAGTTTTGCTGACTTGTCTCCTGCCCCCCACCACCACAGGAGAGGCCCCCTCTGCTCCCCACAAAGCCATCCATGAGTAATTGTAATGGCTCTTGAGTGCTGGCAGGTGCCAGGCCCTGCATTTAGAACTTTCCAGAGAGCCCCACTCACACTTTACTATCACTCTCTCAGCTACTACTACTCTGCCTGTTTTACAGGTGAGGAGAGTCAGGAGAAGTTCAAAGATTTGCCCAAGGTCATGCAGCTGAGTTAGGACGTGGCTGGGTTGGAAGCTAAGCCCCAGCACTGTGGCTCCAGAGCCTGTGTCCTCTTGCCCAGCTCCCTCATGGCCCTGTCACTGCTCTGGCATTAATGGCTCCTCTGTCAGTCTCTGAGCTCCGCACAGGGAGGGACTTTGGTCATCTCTCCTGCTCTTTGGCAACCAGCCAGGGCCTGGCACAGAGCAGGTGGGGGAGAGGAAGATCAGTTGGGACACAGCCCCACAGGATTGGAGCAAGGAGAGATGTAGGAACCAGCTAGAGCTTCAGGACTCCAAAACAAAGAGGGCAAGCCTCTGACTAACCAAGTGCCCCCTGCTGTGTCTCCTAGGGAGAGCTCACCAGTTAGAGAGTTAGAGAGCTCCCTACTCCTGAATGGCCCTAAAGGAAGCCTCACTGGCCTCCCTGAATCATTGACTCTTTCTTATACGCCTGAAACTGGCAGCCCCTTGCATGCCCCGTGCTGTCCAGTGCAAACTGGAGGCTGGACCGGCAGGGGAGGGGTTGGTGGGAGCCTAAGTGCCTGGGAGCCTCAGGAAGAGTGCATTCTCTGAGCTCAGCCCGCTTTTTAAAACACCCACCCCTGAGCCAAGTTTCCACTCTTTTTTTACCCTTTCAGAAATAGCCAGATTGACAACTGCCAGCACATAGCTGGGTTTCACATGTTATGGGAAATAACCCAGGCAGTAATTTTGGTTATTTGCCCAGTAGCCTCAGCATCTGAGTTGCTTTTGCATTCTGCAAAGTCTAGGTTCACAAACAAATCCTCCACAAGTCTGCAGTTTGCCTGGAATCTTTACTGACTTGATTACATCCTCCCCCACCTTCCATTCTGCTCTCCTCATGGACTGCACCTTTTTATAACTACAATCAAAGGTGCTATAAAGTCAAATTTTTATATTGTTTTTTACTGAAAAGGTATATATGGTTGCTTTTTTAATTTTGGAAACTATGAAAAAATATAAGAAATAAAATTAAAGTTATCTATAATTCTGCTACCCAGAGGTAGCCAAAATTGTTATGTAGTATGTTTTCTTTTTTTTTTCTTTTTTTGTTTAACACGAATAGGGAGAGTTTTTAAAATAGTTAGTTACACTGTGCATATGTACCTTTATATCTTCTTTTTATTTCACTTAATAGTATACTGTAAGCATTTTCCCATGCTACTACAGAACATTCATAAACTTCATTTGTAATAACTGCAGAATATTCCATCTTGCGAATGCACCATCATTTGCCTAATGGTTCCCGGGTTGCTGGTCATTTGGGTTGTTTCCAATTTGTGAATTGCTTTTCTTTAAAAACCACCCACAGTAGCATTACTAAAACATCAATGGAAAGAGAACAGATAATTAAAAAGAGTCGTCTGTTTGGAGTAGAGCAACAGAGGGGTTCATTCCTGGGGCCTCTGGTGGCCTGTATGAGTAAGAAATTATAAAGAAAGGGGGTTGGGAAGATGCGGGGGCTGGCTCCCCAGCTCTGTGTTTCTCGGGGCGCCCCTTGGGAAGCCATGGTCTCCACTGGCCTGGAAGGGTCCTAGTGACAGTCATGATCGGAATCTCTTGGAGGGAGCACTTCCTGGTTCCAGGAATCTTAGGGTCTCCCTCTATTCTCACAGCAAAGCTGGTGTGATTCCCGTCTCCCAAGACTGACTCTAGAAAAGTCATAATATTCACCCTAAGTCATGCACTGAGTGGCCAAATGGAAACAAGAGGGCTGCTCTAGGGAGCCCTGGGAATCTCTACCCATCTTCCTGGCTTGCTTCTAGAATGGAAAGAAGCAGGGCCAGAAAGCGAGTTCTGAGCTTCTTCCGTCTACTAAGTTCATTGCATGTACACTTGGCCGACTCCATGGGTGAGGAAGATGCCCCAGTTCCAGGAGGTTTCTGTTTGTTTGGTGGTTATGTTTGCTGGTTTATAATCCTGGATCTAAACTTTCTGCCCTGTAGTGTGTGTTTCCAGTGTATAAGAAACATCACCTGGGAAGCCTCCCTCAGTTTGTTCAAACTGGTGTGAGGAATTCAGGTCAAGAGTCAGCCAGTCAGGTTCAGGCCCGCTCAGGAATTCAGGCTGAGCTTGCTGGCAAAGGAGGGGGGATGTGTTCCCAGGGGTATGTTCCTTGCTCACTGATACTCAACTCCAGGAGGGAGCGAGACCTTTTTGCAGTCTTTTGTCACTCTGCTCCATATTAGTCCCTGAGTGGAATCACGGAATCCCACCCCTTCCTCGCATGCCCACCCTCCAACCCCGGGGCAGCAGGGTGTGTAAAGGACATTTTTTTGTGAATACAAAGGAAACCAGTAAATGGGCAAAGCCAAGGACCAACCTGTTGAGAACACACAATGACCACAGCACCTAAATTCCTTCCCTGGAGGTCCCATCCCTCCTCAAAGCGCAGAGCACTTTTCAGCAACAGGCCACGGGGCCCTTTTCCTGGTCTGCCTGGCGTGAGTCATCTGCCTTTCTTTCCTCAATGGCCCCATCCCCTCAGTCAAAAGTCCTGGTCTAACCAGCCAGCAAGTCTAGCTAAGGAGAGTCAAACAGACTTTCTGCAGTTGGGGCTGCCCTGGAAAATCGGGGAGGTGTGTCCACACTAAACCCTCCGACTAGATTGAACACCAGGGACCACTTTTAAATCCTCGCGTCCTCCATAAAACTCAACACAGACCCTTGATCCAAGGAGAGAGTCAGTAAATCAGGAGCCAGTTAAGTGCTCAGCCTGCTCCTGAGTGGCTCTCCCCGTCCACACCTTTGTTACTCATCTTTCCCAATGTCTCCCGTCCTCTTATTCCTTCAGCTGCTCCTGTTCAAACAGAATCACCTGAAATTGCCCTGTATTTCCTGATGTGATTTCCCCTGCCTGGGTTTTGTTTTGTTTTGGTTTGTTTTGTTTCTGAATCTTTCTCCTTGCCCCTGCAGGCCTGGGGCAGCATCTCCCAGCACACTCCCCTCAGCTGTGGCTGATTCGGGCACCCCTACTTTGCCCTTTCCTAAGACTTTGTGCCTTCCTTTATTACAAAGCTTTTCAGAGGATGGCATAGTAGTTTCTTTTCTCACGCCTTTCAGTTTAGACTCTGAGTTCATTGAGGACTTGGACCCCTGCAGTATCACCCAATGTGGAAGCTGACCCATAAAAGCTACTTGTTTATTCATTCATCCATTCAACAGATATTTTTAGGGCATCTACCATCTGCCAAAGTACCTGCCTTCCTGGAGCTTACATTTTTTTAAAGGAGACAGAAAAGAAACAAATGCGTAAATAACAAAATATCAGGCACAGCTAAGCGGCATAAAGAGAACTAAAAACTGGGTACTTGAACCAGGTATGAGTGATAACAGGTGCTATGTTAGGTCAGGTGGTCAGGGAAGATTTCTCTAAGGAGACAGCATTTGAGCAGAGACCTAAAGAAAGTGAGGCAAGACATATGGTTATCTGAGGAAAGATCTTGCCAGGCAGTGAGAATGGTAAGTGCAAAGGCCCTGGAGCAGAAGCATTCTTGGCATGTTCAAGGACCAGCAAGGAGGCTAAGGAGGCTGCAGCAGAGTAAGTGGGGAGTATGATAGGAGGTGAAGTCCAAGGTGGGCAGAGTCAGCTCCTGCAGGGCTTTTTAAGTATGCCAAGGAATTTGATTTCTATTCCATGTGGGATGAGAAGCTCAGTAATTATTTATGAGATTGAATTATTTAAATTGAGTTGAATTGAACTAAAATAAATTGGGATTGGGTTTCACTTTAGTATAGACTGTAAACAATGTTTGAGCCATGTAGTAGCCTGTCTGCCCTAATCACCTACAAGCACCAGGGCACAATCACCAGCCCCATTTAACCGTCTTTAAGCCTGTCTATGTGTGAGTCTGCCTGTTCTGGAACTAGCCCAGCCTTGTAGAATGTTCCAAAAGCCTTTTGGCTGCTGTCACTTTTGCAGGCCTTCCTGTGATGGCAGGTCTAGGAGAGGGAACATCTGAACACAAGAAGGGTCCTAATGCCAGCCTGACATTTCCATTTTGTTTGTTTTTCTGAGACTCTAAAATCTTTCAGGGTCACTGAGATTTATTCTGGGCCCTTGGCAGGATCCTCGATCTGACCCTTAACATAGTTTTTACCCGAGCCTGGTTCTCATTAAATCTAAATTATGTGAAATTCCTACCCTTAATACAGCTGAAAATAGGACTCATTTTGCTATTTTTATCATTTGACTTAGCCTTTATAAACCATTTCAGGGAACCATTCCCCAGAGTAAAGTGGGAAACCCACCAGAATTTAAGCGACGCAAGTTCACAGAATTCAACTATCCTGTATGTTCCTCGCTTCCCTTGACAAACATTCATTCATTCACCCAAAGAAAGTCGGTTGAGGTCCCACAAAGTACCAGCACTGTTTCTAACGCTGGGGCTATAGCAGAATGCAGGATGAGTCCCTCCCCTTATGAAGCTGACGGTCTGGCAGAGGAGACAGAACCAGGAAATTAACATAAAATGTCCCATGGAGGCTCGGCGCCTGTGGCTCAATCGGCTAAGGCGCCAGCCACGTACACCTAAGGTGGCGGGTTCGAATCCCCAGCCCGGGCCCGCCAAACAACAATGATGGCTGCAACCAAGAAATGGCCGGGCATTGTGGCGGGTGCCTGTGGTCCCAGCTACTCAGGAGGCGAGAGGCAGGAGACTCGCTTGAGCCCGGGAGTTGGAGATTGCTATGAGCTGTGATGCCATGGCACTCTACCCAGGGGGATAGCTTGAGGCTCCGTCTCAAAAAAAAAAAAAAATGTCCCGTGGGGCAGTGACGAGGGTTCCCAGTGCAAGTGTGGAGGACAGAAAGATAATAATTCACACCCTCTACAGTGTGGTTGGGGTGGGAGACAGAAACGATAACAGCAACAGGCTAGAAATGGTATCGGGAACTGTACACAGAACGCTTTGAAGATGGAGGGGATCAATTGACTAAGTGTAGGGTGGGTATGAGGGGCTCTTGGAGGGCACTGCCCAGAAGAGGTGACACTGGCTCAGTACCTGGACAGATAAGTAGAACTTTCCAGGGTGGAAAGGATGGAAAGAGCAAGGAAA
>CAUYQV010096670.1:0-28661 GCA_963574575.1 Galagoides demidoff
CTGGGACCACAGGCGCCGGCCACAACGCCCGGCCATTTTTTGGTTGCAGCCATCATTGTTGTTTGGCAGGCCTGGGCTGGGGATTCGAACCTGCCACCTTAGGTGTACGTGGCTGGCGCCTTAGCCGATTGAGCCACAGGCACTGAGCCCAGCCATCTTTCTTCTGATACTACTGGCTGGGAGGTCCCAGCCAGCATCCCGGAAGTCGGGGTGGGACAGGGAGATGTAGGGTTGGGATGCATGGGAGGGCAATTACAGTTAGAGTTCAAAATTGTAAGGTACAGCAATGGTAAAAGTGGCCATTTGTCCTGGATTTCCTGGGACAGTCACAAATGCAGATGCTCTTTTCTTTGTCCTACAGAAGAGGACTAGCACATCCAGTTGATGATATGAATTAGTTTAAAATAATGGCGAAAATATTTAATACTTAAATGAAGATACAAAATCACAAACACAGTAAAAACACAATTATATATAAACAAAAAGCACCTTTATTTGCCCTTCTTCTATTCCCCCCTCCGAAAAAGGCATATAAAAGAATGGAAGTAATGATACCAAGTATTATAAATGCTTTCCCTTTCAGGACTGTGGGGGATGTTTTTCTCTCCTTTCAGCTTTTCCTTATATTTCTCAAATATTCTATAATAAGCCTCTATTTGTATCTTAAGTGGGAGCAAATTACACTTGATAAAATCTCAAACAACTCTTTTTTATCGTTGGCCCTTGTGTCCTGAATTTTTGCTTAGAGGTACACAGTTGCCATAATGAAGGCAACCTGAGAACTCTTTTTCCTTGTCTTAACCTCTGGAAATCAGAAGAGTCAGGCAAGACCAAGTTCTAGGAGGATATTTTGGACATAGTTCTGCCCAGAGGCAGCGGGTGGACTAGGCAAGGCAGGCATTCAGAGCCCCTTCCCACCCCTCACCAGTGATTATCTCTTACTGCACACAGCCTCTGCCAACAGTGAGCGTGGTGACATTCTGCCTCTGAGTGGGGAACAGTAACAAAAGTCTGGCTGGGATGGAGGCTGGGGGCAGGGAATCTGGAGTGAGTGGCTGAGCTGATTAAGGAGCCAGAGATTTTTCTGCCTGGTAGGACTTGCACCTCTAGCTGCCGAGCATACTGCTGGCCTCATCCCCAGGGTGCCTGCAACGGGGTCCTGCTCTTGGCACTGTTTAGAGAGCATAGAGATCCTGGCTACTTCTGCAGAGAACTTCCATCATGCAGCAAGATATCAGAGCTGTGTCTCAGGGAGCAGGATGGATTATTTTTCTTGTGAACAGCAGTGGTCTTTGAAGGAAGCAACACATCTCCAGGGTGCAAACTAAGATTGTCTTCCTGTTGCATCTCTCTGAAAGTGAGCAGAGTGAAGGACATCCAGAGTACTTCTTCCCTCAGCTGCATCCTACCCAGATTCCCCAGCTTCATCTCCAGGTCCTGGCCCAGGCCTCCAGAGCAGATTTTCTTTTTAGGCATAGAGCCTCAGTTTACTACGGTCTTCCTAGTCTCCAGTTGCCTGAATCCTGTTGCCTATTGGCAGAACCCTGAGACTTTTGTTTTGGGAACAGCTTGCTGATCCTTGGAATCAGGCATCGAACTGTTCAAGGACAGATATTGAATGTTTGTGGAGGCATTTATTGCTGCTGCTTTGAAAAACTCTGGCAAATGTTGAGGTTCTGTGGAAGTAGGTGAGAAGGACTCTCTCTGGTGTCTCCTGGGCGTCATACTGAAACGTTGCCAGAGTTCTAGCCTTCCAGGGAAGCTTCTCAGTGGGAAGCTCCATGTTGCTGGATGCTGACAGGGAAGTCCCAGGGTTCCTCTTTGGGACCCAAGGCTTGTTTCATTTCTTCCTGCTCTCCAAGCATGGCATAAAGGGTTAATATGTCCAATGGCTCTATTTTGGGGCAAATAGTGTGCTCCCGGAATAGGTCTCTTTGTTGAGTAGTCTATTTTGGGAGGCAAGCCCCACTGGCGTTTATGTAAGCGATTCTCTGTGTGTATCTGGGGGTGTGGATGTGTGCGCTAGTGATTTCTTGTTGCTAATTATAAACAGCTT
Source organism: Galagoides demidoff (assembly GCA_963574575.1). Classification (NCBI taxonomy): domain Eukaryota; kingdom Metazoa; phylum Chordata; class Mammalia; order Primates; family Galagidae; genus Galagoides; species Galagoides demidoff. The sequence continues at coordinate 2,057 of CAUYQV010096670.1, forward strand.
CTTTTGGGAGCCAGGGAAATAGAGGTGTGTGTGTGTAAAGCGTTTGGACTGCTTTGCTTCTTGAGAAAAGTGGTATGATTGTACATCCCCATCAGATGGGACAGTTGTCACAGATATCTGATAAAGGGAGTGAGTATGGGGGCCTTAGGACAAGAGTCAGGGATGACAATCTGGATCCCTTTGCGGGGTGTCAGGCTGTCAAGCTGTAGGGATGTGCCATCTGTCTTTCTTATTTCCCTGAAGCGTATGGGTAGGCTGGTGTCCTGGCCCTCTGGCTGCAGTCTGGAATCGGGTGGTCTCCAAAAGAGAAGGAACTCAGCGACCAGTTCCAATCTGGAACAAATCTGACTCCACTTCCCACTCTGCACCTTGGCACTTACTCACTGGATTCCCTGTGTCTGCCCACAGGCCAAATCCACATATGTCAAAGCAAGAAAGAAACCAAAGACCGTCCAGCATGGTCAGTGAAACGTCCACAGCTGGGACCACTTCCACCCTGGAGGCCAAGCCTGGACCCAAGGTAAATTCCAGGCCACTTGTTCCTTCCTTCCCTTCTTTTATATTTTGCTAAGCCCCTTTGTAACAGGAAGTCCATTTGATCTTTTCTCAGTTTTGTGAGGGAGACCAGTAAGAAATGGTCTCCCCAAACGACAGATCAGGATATTGAGGCCAAGAGGAGTTGTGATACTTGTTCAAGAAAATAGATGTTACTGACAGTCCCAGGAATGACGCTTAAGAGCTTAAGCATGTTCTTCACTTTCCTGACATGGTTGGGAGATTTGGTGACAAATGGCCCTGAGGAAGAGTGTCTCTGAAAGGGCCCAGAAGTGTTTGTACTCAAGGTATGGGAACACTGACTAAGGAGCAGGAAAAAGAACCAGGATCGTGGAGAGAGGGAGTAAACCCAGATAGGAGGGGAAAATATCTGGAAATTGGCAAAATCTGTGACCAAAAAGTAGCTTTGCTTCAGGAAGCCATAGGACATATTAGAGTTAACAGCTGCCACTGAAAGTTGATTGAAAATGTCCTTAAATTTTTTTCTCTGTGACCCATCTGGGAGTTTTGCTGGGTCTTAGGCTCTCCTTTTAATTATAATACTGTAGCCGTGGGCATGCAATTGCTGTTCTTTTGATCAAAGGGTGCTGCCGCTTAGAGTAAGGCAGAGAGAGCTGGCAACCCTCCTAACAGGCAAGTGCTTTTTTGTGCCTCCCTAAATCCCCTGCTGCTAGAGTTCAAGTCTACTTTTTCGTAGATTATAAAGTCCAGCAATAAAGTCCACAGCTTCGGGAAGAGGGACCAGGCAATTAGGAGGAACCCCAATGTTCCAGTGGTGGTGAGGGGCTGGCTGCACAAGCAGGTAAGCACTCTGAGGGCTGAGAGTGGGGGAGGGAACAATTCTTCCCCTAGGAAGCCAGGAATAGGCACATAAGCTTTCTGTTCCTGAGTTTGTCTGGGGCACAGGTTGATTCTGCCCACCATACTGAGTGATTTGCTGTTTGTTCTCATGAGTGCGCTGTCTGCTCAGTGGTTATAGCTTCTTTCCCAAAACTAACTTGACTACTTTGACCTCTGGAGCTATTGGCCATAGTGCGGGTGGGTCAGCCTGAATCCAGGCTTACTGCCAATCTTCTGCCAGCTTTCCTGATGTCAAAGAGTCTTTATCATCATTTGGCTGAAAAATTGCATCTTTTCCTCTTTCCTTTATCTAGCACACACATCTAGGTAACTAGTATCTCACATTCCACATCAGCCAGGCTCAGCTCATTAATTCCTCAGCCCTCTCTCTCTCTTTCCCCCAGACTGCTTTTTCTGGATTTGAGTGATGGTACCACTGTTCTCTCAGGCACTCAGGGTAGAAACTTCAGCATCATCTCCAGATCCCCCCATCCCTCTAGTCAGGAAGGCCTATTGGCTCTGTCTTTGCTGAGGCCGTCCGTCATCACTAACCTGATGGCCGGTTGATCTGCCTCTTGTCCTCTTGCCATGGCTGAGCTGTGAGTTCCTAGCCCCAGAGGCCTTGTCTCTTCCACCCCTCTTCTCTTCTTGCTTTCATTCATTCCCAGTGCTTGTCCTATAAGTGCTCTCAGAGCAGGTATCAAGAGATGAGTAAGACATGGCTCCTGCCCTCGAGAAACTCATCTACCAGGGGAAGCAGATAGCACATCTGCTCATGTGTTAAGTCATCCTCCAGTCCCAGTCTCTCACATAGCATCACACCCAAAAAACCCACAGAGCAACAATATCATTTTTAGTGAAGCCTTTGTGGAAAGGCAGAGAATTACATTGTACACCAAGCAGAAGAAATCCCAAAAGTCCCCTTGGCATCTTTTTCCCTAGTTCTATTCCCACAGCAGCTCTAACAGCTTTCCAGCCTCTTGTCAGACTCTCTGGCATCACCCTTTGTTGTTCCCACTCTCCCCTTACAGGTCTTTCCCCCTCTGTTTTCTTATATCTGCATCTAAGATGCATTTCTTACATCTTTTTTTCTTACCAGAATCATTTCTCCTATTTGTATCCCTGTCCCATTAAATCAAGGATGTTCCTTTGAAATGGAGAGGGAGAGGAAGGGGCTTGTGAATAATTCTTCTCCCCAACTCCTACCTCCTAGCCCAGGTTTACTGGCTGTGCTGCAGCTGTAACAGAGATCTGTGTACACATCCCACAGCAAGTGACGTTTGAACCAGGCATAGGAAGATAGAATAGAGTTCTCCAAACAAAGCAAATACCATGTGCCAAGACCTTCAAAATCCGGTTGATTTGCAGGAGATAAAACTGATAAATTGTTAAAATCATCAAGTTAAATTTGATTTTAGCATTTAGTAAGAAGAAGATGAACAATCCACATTGTGTTTAAGTTTAGAAATTGTCAACTTTTTTTTTTTTTTTTAATTCAAGGCTGTCAAAAACTGTTGCAGAAGGAAGACGTATTTTAATGGTTATCTTTAAAGCTAAAGGAAGCTCTGGAGTTTTCCTAGGTTTGGGAGAAAACTGACCCTAAAACATTGCTATTTTCCTACCTTGGCCAAGTATTTTTGAATATTCACAATTATTTAAAACACTCTTAACAAATGGAAAGATTTACATTTCAGTTGAGTAAAGATGGATTTTTATTATGAGACAATTGGATAGCAAAGAGAATCCAAATCTTTTTTTATTGACTGGAAGGAAGACACAACAGCAAAATCAGGCCCGTATGGTATAGAACTGAGCTCAGTCAACTAGAACCTTGCCTTAGTTAATTAGATAACTTAAACCCTTTTAAATCCTAAGTAATTTCAATTTTCCAGTTAGCATAAATGAAGATACTTTATAGCTTAGCGCCTAAATAATAAAAAGAAATCCAAATTTCCTTTTTGTTGAGAGCTGATTCCTTTCTTCATGGGAAACCTATTTTTTTTTTAATTCACATTTTGCTCTCTAAAACAAGATGGCTTGTATTAGTTTCTAGGAGACAAAAATAAAATATAAACTCCTGGGGATAAATTGTCATTGAATCTGAATTTTAATGTCCTGTTCAAAGAATAGCTATTCAGTAGCTAATTTAGTAAAAGAAAGACTGAATATGGGCAAGTCTTGCTTCTAGAATCCGTGTGCACGTGACTGTAGAGGGGGCACAGTATGCTCAGATATTGCCTGACTCATTTGCTTTGTTTTGTAGGACAGTTCTGGGATGAGGCTGTGGAAGAGAAGGTGGTTTGTGCTTGCTGACTATTGCTTGTTTTACTATAAAGGTGAGCTGAGGGTCTGGCCACCAAGGGCTCTTTGTACTGGACCAAGTGGTAAGGGGATACAAATGGCGGTCTTCTCAAATTCAGTGATTGAACCTGTGGTCTGAGCTAAATAAGAATCTATTACCTTGCCAAAGTGTTCACTTTTACATCTGTGGGTGGTTGGTGACTCTAGTTTTACCAGTCCTGACACAGGAAGTTTAATCTATTGAGTTAAAATAAATAGAATCCGGTTTGCCTGCTGCTTAGGATCTCAAGATCCAGAGTCATGCCCCTTGGGACATAGGCACACCCTTAAGGCAGTCTGGACTGATGAGAAGTGTGGTGTGACCTGTCACCTGAATTTATCCTATATAATATTAGATAGGCAACTAGTGAATTAAATTGGCCATCTGAGCTTTTATGGAGCCCCAGTCTATAAAATTAGAAACTATGCGTTGTTGAGAAAGAGGTCTCAAAATGTGGAGGAAGAGATAGACAGCTTACTTTTAAGATGAGGCTACACTGTGATTTGGTGCTTTAAAAGACATCCATAGTTCTTAGGCAGGTGAGAGGGAGTGAGAAGTGAATTCCATGTTGGAGAATCTGGACAATTCCACCATGCTGGGAGAAGCTTTTTAGAAGAGATAGGATTTGATGAAAGGTTTTTTTTTTTTTTCTCTTTTCCTACTGACTAGCCTTTACATACAATTCAAGTAAACTTTGTATTTAATTTTCCAGATTCTGCTAAATTAAAGAGTGATATCTCACTGTAATATCAGAGAAATTGAATATAGGAAGTGACTTATTAAAGCAAAAGAAGAGATTAAAAACCTTTGTAATCGTGACACAGAATTTCTATGTAATTTGAGACTGTTTAGCATAGTACTAATCAGTATTACTCATATTACTCTCAAGGTTTACTTTATTACTGTCATAACAGAGTGCTATAAAATTATATATGTATATGACAATGACTCATAAAAATAACAATAAATATAGCAAGGCATCTCCATTAAAAAGAGAGAGATAGGATTTGAGTTGGGCTTTTATGACTGGGTAGAGCTTTGAGGAAATGGGTGTTATTACAAGAGAAAGCAACTTGAGTAAAGTTCTAGAAGCAGAAGAATGTGACCAGGTGTGTCTTGAGATGTACTAGGAGATAAAGCTGAGGAGGTGAGAAAGACCAAATGAAAGGGCTATCACAAGTAGGCAGAGGAATCTGGGCTTTGTTTTGTATCTAGGGGGAATCAGCAGGTAGCTTTGAGTAGGAGAGCAACAGGACCAACTCTGTCACTAGGTAGTAAGTTACCTCTGGTAATGGAGATGGTTTGGAGGAAGGAGAGAATAGAAGTAGAAAGTAGGATTTGTCACACGTGCTGTGACATGGCCTGTGAGATTTGCTCCATCCAGGCACCCTTCCTCATCCTTGAAAACACTTTAAGGATTGCCTCTGAAGCCTTCTCGACTTCCCCAGACTGTGTGTCACTCTTGCCTCTGTGTCCCCAGAGCACTGGCTCAATTTCAAGTGTTAGCAGGTTGAATTGAGTGTGTTTATATGCCTTTTTCCCCCCTCTCTGGGTGAGGGCCCTGTTGGAATTACCTTTGTGGTTCCAGCAATAGCACAGAAGTGCCCAGGGAGCACGTATATGATTAAGAGGAGATTGCTGTCTGTAGTCCTTGGGAGGTAGAAGGGGCCCTAAAGCAGGGCAATAGATAGACCAGCCCAGGGAAGAAGCCCAGAAAGTGGTTCTGATGTGTTTTTCCATTCAAAGACAGCCGAGAAGAAGCAGTCCTCGGGAGCATCCCTCTACCCAGCTATGTGATCTCACCAGTGGGCCCTGAGGATCGCATAAGTCGCAAGTACTCCTTTAAGGTACTGCCCCTTTCCCTCTATTGTAGCAGTTCCACCTTAAGAGACTAAAAAACATCTTCATAAAAGCAGCTACTTTTTTTTTTTTAAAGAAAGTTTTACTCTTTATTTAATTTCAATTTATTTTTTCTTTTTTGAGACAGAGTCTCACTTTGTTGCCCTCGGAAGAGTCCCATGGTGTCACAGCTCACAGCAATCTCAAACTCCAGGGCTTAAGCCATCTCTTGCCTCTGTCTCCCAAGTAGCTGGGACTACAGGTGCCTGCCACAATGCCTGGCTTCTTTTGTTGTAGTTATCGCTGTTGTGTGGCAGGCCTGGGCTGGGTTGGAATCCATCAGCCTCAGTGTATGTGGATGGCACCCTAGCCACTAAGCTATAGGTGCTGAGCCAGAAAAGTTTACTCTTTAATCCAGAGAAAAAAAATGTTCCAATTATCCTTTGTATGTGTACATGCATCATACTTTTATGATTCAAAGCCCCTCCCCCCAAAAATTTTTCTGTAGATTTTCTTGGTTTTTTTTTTTGAGACAGAGTCTTACTATGTTGCCCTTGGTGGAGTGTCGTGGGGTTACAGTTCATAGCAACCTCAAACTCTTTGATGTAAGTGATTCAATTGCCTTAGCCTCCCAAGTAGCTGGGACTACAGGCACCTGCCACAACGCCCAACTATTTTTTGGTTGCAGTTGTTTAGTTAGCTCGGGCCAAGTTCGAACCTGCCACTCTCAGTGTATGTGGCTGGCGCCATAACCACTGTGCTACAGGTGCCAAGCAGCTGCTTTTTTGTAGTGAGGGGGAAGAATTAAGATGCTAAAGAGTTTCAGATGTAGATTAATGAAGTTATAAATTATTTAAATAAGGATAATATCACATCCCTAGTACTTTCATTTGAATCTGAGCTTTGGAGATGCATAGCTGTGTTATTTTTGTATCACTGAAGTGTTATTTTCCTTTGTTTAAAAGAGAGACCAGCTCTTTCTCTGTCACCCAGGCTGGAGAGCAGTGGTACAATCATAGCTCACTGCAACCTTAAACTCCTGGCCTCAAGCAGTTTTCCTTCCTTGGCTTCCCAATGTGCTGGGATTACAGGCGTGATCCACCATGCCTGACCTCACTCCCAGTCTTGTGATTACATATTGAACACAGCCCTTGTGTTTTTTTTTTTACATGTGGGGGCTACATAATCAGCCACAGTCTAACTATTATCCAGCCATTGCATGCAATTGATGACCCCTTGTAATGGATTTATATCAGTTGTTTAGGGACCTGCATGTTGAAGAAATTGCCAGGTTTGTCTACTTTGTTTATCTTGTTGAAAAGCAATTAGAATGAGCTTTGCTTTATTTTCTAAATCATTGAAGATTTTTTTTTTTTTTTTTTTTTTGAGACGGAGCCTCAAGCTATGCCCCTGGATAGAGTGCCATGGCATCACAGCTCACAGCAACCTCCAACTCCTGGGCTTAAGCGAGTCTTCTGCCTCAGCCTCCCAAGTAGCTGGGACCACAGGCGCCCGCCACAGCACCCAGCCATTTTTTGGTTGCAGCCATCATTGTTGATTGGCGGGCCCGGGCTGGGGACTCCAACCCGCCACCTTAGGTGTACGTGGCTGGCACCTTAGCCGATTGAGCCACAGGCGCCAAGCCGAGATTCTTAAGCAGATTCTTTCACCAGTAAAACCCCTTTCCTGCTTCCTCTGTGGCCATACCATTTGGAGGGAGTGGGGCGGGGATAATTGCTGGCAGTCTTCTGATGTCTTCTAGCCCCTATGAAGCCAGGGGTGGAGGCTCTAGGAAGGTGGTGGGTAGGCTCAAACTTAGGGTGTCCCAAGGCCTTCTCTATTGGTGACTTCTACAGATTCCTTCAATGTTGGAATTCATTCCTGCATTTTGGGGTCCCCCAAGGATGGTGAGGGTGGGGTGGGTTGAAGACCCACTTTACTGGCAGTTGTAGTGGAAGTCCCAGAGAGCACTGAAGCAAGCAGCCTTGGTGCCAGTGACCCCAGGGCGCAGCCCTCTCATGGCTGCTCAGGACATGAGGTAATGCTGGAGCAGGGAGCTCCTGCCCCTTCTATATTTGTACATTGGCTATCCCCATGTTAGGGGTACAAGACAAGTACTAGACAGTAGGTGTCAAAGCAGAGATTGAATAGAAGTCACATTTTCCAGCCAGAGATACTAACAGGAACATGGGAAAGCAAAGATAAGAAACCCACTGTTCCCTGGAAGGGTTAAAGGAAAGCAGGGACCTATTGTTTAAATTTGCAAATAAAAATCTCACTAAATATACATAGAAGTGGCGTGAAAAGAAGATTTACTGAGTACCTACGAGGGGAAAGCGTGGCATGTGGAGTCTACATGTTAGTGGTTGGTCCTCCGTCTGGGAAAGGCTTTCACAAAGTGATAGTCTGCATCAGTGTCTTAAGCAGGAGGCCAGGGTGGTGCTGGTGGATGGAAAGTCAGTCTCATCTTCCTTTTACTTTTCCTTCCTCAGGGAGTACAGTAATGAGCTGATGCTTCAGCTTTGTTCATTGTCAGGTTTGAGCTGTCCTCTTTCCCTTGAGTGACCCTATCGAATACCACTCAGTAATTGCTATGGATTGGTGATTCTGGGATCCTCCCCCTCTTCATGTTGCATGGAGCAGTATTGCCTTATATCTGTAAAACCTTTTATGATTTGGGAAGAACTTTTGTACATGTAACTTTATTTAATGTTCATGGTGAGGTCAGTATTATTAGCTTTATTTTATAGCTTAGGGATGTGAGGATTTGAGAGTTTAAGAAACTTGTCCAAAGTAATACAGTTGGAAGATGATGGGGGCAGAACTGGGTACTGAATTCTGTCCTCTTTCAGTTGTATTACAAGGAGAGGGGACAATTATTTTCTGTTTTCCTCCCTGCTTTTTCTTCCATGTCTTGGTCACCTACTGCACACACATTGCAAGGAGCAGGAGGTCGTGTGAATTGACTAATGCTTATTGTGTCATTTTCAGGAACATTTCTGTTTTAAAGTTTAGAGCCTCCTGCTTATTGCCAGCTCTGAAAACGTTTGTCCCATGGTCTTCAGTCTGGTCTTTTGGAGCCTAAAAGTCTTGCTCAGAAAACCCTCCTTTCTAGGGTTGAGCATTGCTACTGGGCAAACAGTTGGGGTAACCATGTTGCATGTAATTTTGTGGGGGGAGGGGAACAGATGATAAACAGGTGATAAGTGTGTAAAATAAAGAACATCAGATAATGGTAAGTGCTGTGAAGAATCTGAGAATCTATTACCAGGTGTAGAAATTTGGGAAAGTTACTTGGCATCTCAGAGATTTGTGAAACATCTGTAAAACACAGATTCTTTTTCTACTTCTCAAGTGTTTTGGGATTACATTTGATCTTAGCCAAAAGGCTGAGAAACAATGGCTGTGGGATTAAAATGAGATTAAAGTTGTGGAAGTACCCAGAAGACACGTACTCAGTAAATCTTCCTCTTTCCACACCCTGTTCCTTGGTGGATTCAGTGAGATGAATTTTCTTTGCAAATTCAAAGGACAGATCCCTGCTTTATTAGAGCACAAGGAGGAAAATTGGTGCCCTAGTTTGCAAATCCTCAGCTTTTTAGTGGTCATTCCCAGTACCTTTTTCCCAGATTCTTCATGTGGATACATATGAAAGCATCTTGAAGCAGAAGTACATATTAGGGATGTGAGAATATTTAGTCAACTATTAGCTATGTCCAACTCTGTGGTGCTTCTTTTGGAGAGACAGAGCAGCTGCTGCTTTGATGAACACACACCACATTTTATGCCCAAGCCGTGAAGCACAGTGCACATCCACACCAAGCCACCTGCTGTTGCAGCTGATTTTGACTCAATTTGTGTTTGATTGTAGCCAAAGCAGGAATCACAGGCTTCAGAAGAACCAAAACAGGGATTCCCAAGAGTCTACTTCTAAGAAATAAGAGTGTTTTTTAAAAAGCCTATTTCTCACATAAACCTTGACTCTGCCTACCCCACACCCCAAACTCCAGGCAGGAGTAAGATAAATCAGAAACAGGTACAACTCATAGGGCTTTTATTGTGGGGAACAGACACAGCTGTCACTGGGCCTGACTGCACTGAGGAAGAAGAATCTATCCAGTGACATTTTCTAGGTGTGGAAAGAAGCCCAAGTGGTGCTTGGGCTTTTAGTCTAGAGGTGGGGAGAACATGGCCAGAGTGCCTCCTTGGTTTTGCTCCTAGAAGGGAAATGTGTGCTAACCTCTCTCTGATCTGTACTTCCATCTCCACACTTATAGGCTGTGCACACAGGGATGCGAGCTATCATCTATAACAGCTCCGTGGTGGGCTCTCAGGCTGAGCATTCCGGCATGAGGACCTACTACTTCAGTGCTGACACCCAGGAAGACATGAATGCTTGGGTCAGGGCCATGAACCAGGCTGCACAGGTGCTGTCTCGATCATCACTAAAGAGGTTAGTCTGATGGAGGGTCCCTGCCAGACCACTTCCTACACTAGCATGGGAACCCAAATAAATCACCCTGAGTGTCTAGAATTCCACTGTTCATTCACTATTAAGTATTGCCCTCTCTTTGGAATCCTTTTTAATAATGACTGCTCCCAGGAAGAGAATGTGTGAACAGCTAATACATGTTGCCTATCAGAGCTGGAAGGTCCCGTAGAAGATGTCTAATCCATCTTATTTATTACACAGAAACACTACTAGGCACAGTAGTAATGTTTGCAATCTCAGTTACTCAGGAGACTGAGATGGGAGGATTGCTTGAGGCCAGGAGTTTGAGCCTAGTCTGGGCAATATAGTGAGACCCTGACTCTAAAACATTTTTTTAAGAAGTTAGCCAGGCATGGTGGCATGTGCCTATAGTCCCAGCTACTTGGAAGGCTTAAGTGGGAAGTGTGCTTGAGCTCAGGAATTTGAGGCTGCTGTGAGCTATTATGACACCACAGCATTCCAGCCTGGGCAATAGAGTTAGACCCTGTCTCTTAAAAAATAAACAGAAACACTAAGGCGTGGAAGGGTTAAATGACTGTATGGGATCTGTAGGCATGGAAACTGGCATATGTGTACTTCTCATTTCTTCTTTTGTGTGGTGGAAGGGACCGCCTTGGAGTGTCATATTTTGGGGTATCGGGGCAGTCAGGGAAGGTCTTGCACACTGAAAATCTACTATAGACTGCCTGCTCAGGGCTGACCTGGGAGCTGCCTTTCCACCTCTCTTGAGTGGTCTAAGCAAGGATCTAATCAGAGATCTTGAAATTCCTGTCTGTTGGCTGTAGGTGATTCCCTGAGAGAAAACAGAGGAGGAATGTGTGTAGAATTTGGAGCCCAGAAAGAGATCAGAGTAGCTATGAAAAAGCCAGGACATAGCTTTGGCTGATCTTCATCTGACATGGGCCTCATTCTTCCCTATCCTGACCTCTTACTCTGCATAGAGGCCTCTTTGATGATACTCTTGCAGCAAGGTCTCAAAATGAAAACGTACTCTCCCACAACCTATGGGTGGGACTTTTCAGTGACTAGAAATGGATTTCACATGCTATGTGTAGCTTCTTAACTTCTCTAACTCATATATATGTGGTTTTGGAATTGTGGTACTTCTAACTTCATGCTCTCTTTCTTGAGGCAAACAGACCATTGATTGATGTGTGGGTGTATGGTTAGTGACCTAGAGGTCAGGATGGGGTCAGGCTCTCCCCTCTGGAGCTTCCATAACCCTTCGATCCAAGGACTCTTCATGCTGTTTTCCCTGCCTTCTCTCTACTTTTCAGTATCTGAGGCCCTCGGCAAGGATCATCTTCATATCTTCTGCATAGCATCTGACACAGTAAACTCTCAGATGTCTGAGTGGGTGAGTGAATGGGAAATTGAAAGTATGAATGAATGAATGAATGAACCTGTTAAACAGGATAGGACCAAAGACTGCCCTAGCAGTTTCCTCATGTTCCTGAATTAGCCACTATTACTTATAGGTATTCAATGTTAACTCTGTCTCCTAGCATTGTCATCAGGCTGAGTTTTTCTCATTTCCATGATAATGATATGAAAGACTCTAACAAAAGCCTGTAGGTGTCAGTTCACAGTGTCATGGGCATTTTTCTCCTCATCCCAGAAGAAGGAAACTGGGTACGTTTCACATGTCTTACTCTTAGTGCATATGCTAGTCCTTAACACTCACCATTTCCTAGTTTTAGTTTTTCTTTCTTTAAAAATATATATGTGTGTGTGTGTATACATACGTATACAGTTGTCCCTCAGTATCCATGGAGGATTAGTTCTATAACCCTTCTCCCACCCCTGCAGTTATCAAAATCCATGACGCACAAGTTCCTAAAAAAATAGTACAGTATTTATATACTATCCACATCCTCCTGTATACTTTAAATCATGTCTAGGTTACTTATACCTACTGTGAATGCTATGTAAGTAGCTAGTATATTGTTTAGGGAAAAATAAGGAAAAAAGTCTGTACTTGCTTAATATAGACAAAGCCATCCATTTTTTCCCCAAAATATTTTCAGTTTGTGCTTGATTAGATCCATGGATATGGAACCCGCAGATATGGAGGGCCAAGTCTGTGTGTGTGTATGCAATAAATGAAGACATTCTCAATGTAAAAAACATGTAAAAAGTAAACACAAAGATATCCCAGATTGCCTTCCCAGAGTAATCTCTGTTAATTGGTATTCTTTTAAACAATTTTCTATACATTTATTAATATATACATACTGCACTTACAGAAATATATAGGTTTCTCTCATGTTTTCTTAAAGCATCTTGAAAAATCATTCAATGTCAGTATATATGAATCACCTTTAATTTTGACTGCCTATAGAATGTTATTCCATATCATAGATGTATCATAATGTATGAGGTCTGGCAGTTAAGTTGTCTAGCTTGCCAACATGTGCTTACATTGGCAGCACTGTACAAACAATTTGGTAAGGTTTCATAACCTTGGTATATCAGTCTTAACACCTGAGTTTGTGTTCAGATGTGGCAGTGTCTTGCTGAGTGGTGTTCATTATTGTTGCATGATTTTGTGTGCCATTGTGAATTACAGCAATGAATGAACATTTGTAAATTTCTTGTTAAATTTTACAAGAGTAGAAGTGAAATCAGGGACATGTTAGTTCAAGTGTAGGGGATAATGCCATGAAGAAAGTGGTAGTCATAGGAAAATTAGTTGGGTTTGTGGTGAGCATCTGTAATCCCAGCTGAGGCAGGAGGATGGCTTAAACCTAGGAGTTTGAGGTTGCTGTGAGGTAGGCTGAAGCCACAGCACTCTAGCATAGGCAACAGAGTGAGACTCTATCGCAAAAAAAAAAAAAAAAAAAAAGAGCAAGAGAAAGAAATGGCAGTATACAAATGGATTAAATGATTTTCTGAGGGGAGAGAAAGCGTCACAGACAAAGAGAGGTAGATGCCAACAACCAAAGCTGACAAAAACATTGCAGAAATTCATCAAATTGTGTGTCTAAATCATTGGCTGATTGTGAGAAGCATAGCAGACCAACTAAACATCAATAGAGAAACAGGAAAGTCTTAACTGAAAACCTTGGCCAACAACTCATGGCTCTTGCACCAGCTCACATGGCACTCTCTGTGAGGGAGTATTTGGCCAGTAAACAAATAACTATATTAGAACACTCTCCCTACTTTACTTTCTTGGTCTGGTCCCCAGTGACTTTTTTCTTTACCTGAACATAAAGGAAATACTGAAAGGAAGACATTTTGATGATATTTAGAACAACAGGGGTAGTATGATGACAAGTTTGATGGCCATTCCAGAAAAAAAGTTCCAAAATTGCTTTGAAGGGTGGACTAGGCACTGGTGTTGATGCATAGCTTCCTAAGGGGAGCACTTCAAAGGTGATTAGAATGATATTCGGCAATGAGATATGTAGCACTTTTTAGGATAAGTATGCAAACTTAATTGTCAGACCTTGTATTTAAGCACATGCCAACCATTGAACAGTTTTTAAAATTTTTTTTGCCAAATTATCCTATAAGTCTACAGTGATCAAAAAGGCATGATAATGGCACAAAAATAGAGATGTAGATCTATGGAATAGAATAGAGAACCGAGAGATGAACCCAGCTACATATTGCTATCTGATTTTCAATAAGCCAAACAAAGAGAATCCCCATTCAATAAATGGTGCTGAGAGAACTGGTTAGCCACATGTAAGACTGAAACTGGACTCACACCTCTCACCAGTGTTACAAAACTTGACTCTCACTGGATAAAACATTTAAATTCAAGACACAAAATGATAAAAATTCTAAAAGAAAGTGTGGGAAAAAACTCTTAACATTAGCTTGGGAAAAGATTTTATAAAGAAGGCCTCCCTCTTGGCAATTGCAGCAACACCAGAAATAATGAATGGGACGTGGTCAAACTAAAAAGCTTCTGCACAGCTAAGGATACAACAACTACAACATACAGACAAACTTCAGAATGAGAGAAGATATTTGCATGCTGCAAATCTGACAAAGGGATGATAACTAGAATCTACAGACAACTCAAACTAATCAAGAAAAGGGCAAACAATTCTATTTATAAGTGGGCAAGAGATTTCTTCTTCTCTGAAGAGGACAGATGAGTGGCCAACAAACAATGAAAAAATGCTCATCACCCCAAATCATCAGAGAAATGAAAATCAAAACCGTCCTGAGATATCACCTAACCCCAGTGAAAACAGTCCCCATCACCAAGTCCAAAAGCTGCAGATGCTGGTGTTGGATGTGGAGAGAAGGGAACACTTTTACATTGCTGGTGGGTTTCCAAACGAATACAGCCTCTATGGAAAGAAGTATGGAGAATCCTCAAAGAGCTAAAAGTAAACCTTCCATTTGATCCCACAATCCCATATCTACCCAGAAGAAAAAAAATTATTTTGCCATAAGGACATTTGCACTAGAATGTTCATCACAGCTCAATTTACAGTCTCCAAGATGTGGAATCAACCCAAGTGCCTATCAGCTAATGAATGGATAAATAAACTGTGATGTATGTATACCATGGAATGTTATTCAGCCATTAAAGATGAAGAGTTTACATCTTTTGTATTTACCTGATGGAGATGAAGAACATTCTTCTAAGTATCACAAGAATGGAGAAGCAAATATCCGATGTACTTAATACTAATATGAAGCCAGTAGATAAGCAACTACATCCCCACATGAGGGAAAAACAAAATTAAATTGAAGTGAGGGGGAGGGGGAAGGAGTAAAAGGGAAAAGGGGAGGAGAGAGGGATTAGTAAGCTTTTAGCTAATGGGCACAACGTAAGGCACACAGCACACACCCCAGGTGAAGGACTCAACCACAACTTGAACTTTACTTAATAAATGAAAACAATGTGACCTAATCATTTGTATAACCTCATATTAATCTGAAACAAAATAAAATTTAAATTAAAAATAATTTTTTTTTCTATTTCACTGTTTTAAACATTCCTAAGTTGAAAAACCTTCTATAAGCCTCTGAATGTATGAATCTTTCACATTGCTTGGTCAGAATACAATGCATTTTTAATTTTAGTTAATACCACCAAATTGCCCTTTAAAGAAAGCCATGTAGGGTGACGCCTGTGGCTTAGTACATAGGGCATCAGCCCCATATACCAAGGGTGGCGGGTTCAAACCCGGCCCTGGCCAAACTGCAACAAAAAAATAGCCGAGCATTGTGGTGGGCACCTGTAGTCTCAGCTACTGGGGAGGCTGAGGCAAGAGAATTGCCTAAGCCCAAGAGTTGGAGGTTGCTGTGAGCAGTGTGATGCCACGTCACTCTACCGAGGGCCATAAAGTGAGAAAAAAAGAGAGAGAGAGAGCGCGAGCGAGCTAATGAAAGTATCATTTCCCCATATTTTTTTCAATAGTTAATAACAGCAGTCTTTTAATTTTATTGACCTGCACAAATGGTATCTGATTATCTTAATTTCTGTGATGGTAGAGACCTTTTATATTTTTTGGCCACTTAAATTTCCTCTTTGGTGAACTGCCTATACCTGTCCTCTGCCCACTCTTCTATTGAGTCTTTTGCCTTTTCTGGGTGCTTCCTTTCCTGTGTGCTCTGAAATCCACCAGGTTAACAATGCAGCTTAGCCTCTTACAGACGTTGATGGTAGGCTCTCCAGTCTTAGCGTTAATGGAATCCTTTTTCTCCCCTTCTTTGAAAATCAGAATGCTGTTTGCTGGCCCTCACCATTCCAGCCCTTTCCTGTTCCCTTTGATTCCTCAGAGATCACCCAGGAGGTTCCTTGAGCCTATCTCCAAGTTCCCTTAGGGTCCCTGTGGTGTAGCTATGGGAGTCTGGAGCTTCTGTTCTTCCTCCCCATCTTGGACTTTCAAGTTTCTCTTAACCAAGGTTGTTCTCCTTTTCCTGGTGAAGCTCGTTCTTCTCGATGAAGATACAGAAGTCAGTCCAGAAGTTGAAGTATTCAGCTTTCTCTATTTATGGGTCATCTTTCCCAAGCAGAGATACCCACATCTCATCTTTTTTAAAGCCCTCCCTTCCTTTATTTTAATTCTTAAGAAAACAGAAATTTTACCTTTCCCATATTAGTTGAAGGAATTAATGAATAAAATTTAAAATTAAAAAGAGAAAACAAATTTTGTTTTGTTTTGTTTTAAATAAATCTTAGTTCCTCTAGACTTTACCCTTTTTGCCATTATTCATGTGGTCCATTTTCACTATGGACTTGTGCTTAACCTTGTGTTGCACCTTGAATTTCTCGTACATGTCCTTTTATAATCTGAGTTCCCTGTTGTTACACCAGAGATAACAAATGGTTTCTTCTCCCCCAACTTTGCTCAATTCATTGTGACTGACTAGGGTACTTGGTAAAGTACCTATAAAGTAATTGGACTTTACAGGACAAAATGCTGTGATTGATTAATATTGTCTGCCTAGAACCATGAGGACTAATTAGCTAGCCAAGATTTGAGTATTTTTTAATTAGTAGATTTTAGTTTTAGAACAGCTGCTTCCCTTTTCCTGGTCTCAGGCCCTAGCTTTTCGCTGAAATTTTTTGGCATTTATTCTTATTATTCTTTATTCTTAATAAACTCCTTAAACCCCATGACCATATTTGACCAAGATTTCTTCCCTTTTTAAAAAATGAAACCAACGTGTTCTACCATCTGAGTCACAATAAAGACATAATAACATTTCCTCTTAACTTTCTGAGAGCTGAAATTGTCAGCCAAGAAAATATAGACTTATTAAATGTTCTGTTTTTCCAGAATAAGATGTTCAGCTTAGCTAAATTATTCATCAGGCAGAACTAAATCTTGCCTCTTCTCCAGGTTGGTAAGCTATATTAAAAAAAACTCCATCTCTGTAAGTGGGTGGCCCCAAGCATTTTGTTCTTACCCTCTATATTTCTCATTCATTCTTCTATCCTTATTCATACAGGCGGGTGCTTTTTTTTTTTTAGACAGAGTCTCACTATGTCATCCTTCGTAGAGTGCGTTGGCGTCACAGCTAAAAAAAAACCGTACCAACTCTTGGGCTTGAGCTATTCTCTTGCCTCAGCTCCCAAGTAGCTGGGACTACAGGTGCCCACCACAATGCCCACCTATTTTTTTGGTTGTAGTTGTCATTGTTATTAAGCAGGCCTGGGCCAGGCTTGAACCTGCCAGCTTCGGTGTATGTGGCTGGTGCCCTACTCAAGTGAGCTATGGGCACTGAGCCAGGTGCTTTCTTTATGATTGGTAGCTGGTATATTAGAACTCTTTTTTTTTTTTTTTTTTTTGAGACACTGTCTTATTCTGTTGCCTGGGCTAGGATTGCATCAAAATAGCTCATTGAAACCTCAAACTCCTGGGATCAAGCAATCTTCCTGCCTCAGCCTTCCTAGTAGCTGGGACTATGGGCATGCACCACCATGCTTGGCTAATTTTTCTACTTGTTGTAAAGATAGGGTCTCACTATGTTGCCCAGCGTGTTCTGAAACTCCTCAGCTCAAGTAATCCTCCCACCTTGGACTCCCAAAATGTTGGGATTACAGATATGAGCTGTACCAAGCCTATATTAGGACTCTTGACTACAGATGACAGAAAATACAGACAAATTTATCTTAAAAGGAGGGGTATTTATTGGTTCATGTCACTTAAACATTTAAGATACATCTTAGAAACTACTTGGTTTAAGGCTGAAGATGTCATTGCAAATCACTCTCAGGCTCTAGACTTTTCTCACCTGTGGGTTGGATTTAGTCTTGAGTTGCAGTGGAGATCCTTGGGATAGTTAGGGTCTGATGGCAAAATAGCTACAGTGGTTCTAGACTCATGTTCATCTGTACTCAAGTCCAGTAGGAAAGAGCTAGAGTCTTGTCTTGATTCATTCTGATAGACAGGCTTAAATCACATTTATACCCTAAACTGCCTCTAATGGCCGAAGAATACACCACACTGATTGGCCTACTCCTGGGATATGTGCTTCTGGGGAGCAGAGGTAGAGCCCTACTCAGGCCATGGGGAACAGAGATAGACCCCTACTCATGCCATGGGGACTGAAAGTGAGTTCCCAAGGAAAATGTTAGGGCTATGGGCAGAGAACCGAGAAAGATACAATCCACATATGCAGTCACCCAAAGAGCTGAGATCTTGAGAAATTTTGTCTTTCACAAATGCAGGTGTATACCTACAAAAAGGCCATCTCTTCATTTATTAAGTAAGTTTCAGCATTTTTATGTATATGCACAGTGCTTACAAAGTCAGTATTAAAATAATGTACTTTTGTGGAAAGTTTTTGCAAACAATGCATAAAAGGAATTAGAATTCTCTTAAGTCTTTATGCTATTTATATTGACAGAGGAGATTTGTATTTTTCACTTCTGTGATTTTTGCAACACGTGGTGTGCTTGTATTTGGAAAGTGGTCTACAAATTTTGTAAGAATATTCTGTCCAGCTTTGCATAGTGGCAGTGTCATAGCCAATGAGATTTATCTGAGGCACGATTATTGCTAATTGAAATGACCAGACATTCAGTAGTGCATGACTGTGAGCTCCCTGAGAATGAGAAATGTGAATGGATCATTATATTTCCATTGTGTCATATGGTGCTCAGTGCATAGAACTCAACAGGAAAAACCAAGAAAGAAGGTCCTTTAGCCCAGTGTTTATGCAGATTTCCTGGACTGAGATTGTGTAGTTGTAAAACAAGTATAAATAAGTAACTTGGTGAAAATCACATGGCCACGTGGAGTACAGTACTCATCTTCCAATCTTTACAATAACTTTATAAGACAGGATTATCCCAGGTTAAAAATGGGTCAAGAAAATGAGGTTCACAGACCCTAAATAAACTCCCCCCAAAATTGTGTAGCTATTAAGTTACAGAGCTTTGAGTCAAATCCTTGCCTAACTGACTCCATTTTCAGAGAGTTTTTATCTAGCTGTGCTGTCCGGTATTGTGGCCACTAGCCACATGTTGCTATTAAACACTGGAAATGTGGCTAGCCTGAAAAAAGTTGAACTACAATGTAAAATATACATTACACCAGATTTCCAAGAAAAATTTGCAAAACGAAGCATGTAAAATAACTCACTAATAAGGTTCATATTAGTTACATGTTGATAATATTTTGAATATATTGGTTAAATAAAAACACTATTAAAATCAGTTTCACTGCTTTTTAAATATGATTATTAATGATTTTTAAATTATACATGTAGCTTTTCTATTGGACACACTAATCTACAGAAAAAGATAAACAAATAAAGAAAACACCTTAGGAAGGAATAGGGAAAAATTTAAAAAGAAGAAATTCTCTGGCAGGGAATGAGACTAAGGAAAGGGAGAGATAGAAACGTATTTTTTAACATATACGTCTAAAAATGATTTGCAAGGCAATATATATTTAGTAAGAGGCATATAAAATACAGAGATGGCAGTGATTAACCCTACCCACATCCAAGTGTAGTTTTCTATTTAGCAGGTTAATCTACATCTTAAGGAACGAACAGAAATAAAAGAGAAAGAAAAAAATATGAAAAGGCATTACAGATAGTGGGACAGCATACACAATAGTAGCATGGCAAGAAACAAGTAGCTGAGAAAATTGGAGGAGAGAAGAGAAGGCAGGAGAAAAGGACCAGATAGACCAAGTTTGGACGCCAAGAAAAGCACTTGGCCTGATTTAAAAGGTAGAAACATAATCTGCTCTGTAAGATTTGAAAACAGCTCTCACAGGAGAGTTGAGACAGACATGGAATTGCAAGGAAGGAAATGAGCTTTTATTAAGTGTTTCACCTGCATTATGCATCTAGGTTGCCATTGTTCATAGATGCAAAACACAAGAGAACAAAATAAATTAAGAAAATTTCCAGGACCACACAGTTGGCAATATAGCCTAAAAAAACCAGAGAGAAGATAAAAAGGAGTACTGATATAGACAGATACACTGGCAAGAAGGGGTAGGAAAGTTTGGACAAATCTTGCCTTTAATTTTATCTGTAAATGGACAGTGTTGTGTTGAGCCTGAAGAATTGAAAAAGGACAGGGGACTTGAAAATATTTGTAGTAGCCATGAAGATGAAAGAGATAATTGAAAGAAAGAAGCAAAAAGATTGGTATGAGGTGTTAACCATCCACTAAATAGCAATAAAACCAGATACAATTTATTGAATTCTTATTAAATACCAGGCGCTGGCTAAGTATTTTATGTGCACTGTCTCATTTAATCCTCTAGACATCTAATTAGGCAAGTATAATTACATATCTCTATATCATATATGCAAATTAGAGATTAAGTAACTTGACCTTTCATCATGAAGGCATGATTCAAACCCTCCTCTGTCTGTAGCTACTTAACCAGGACTCTAAGATCACCATGACGTGAACATCTAAAATCCCATTCTGTTACAAGGGAAGAGGGTCCCTCCTTTTAAAAACGAAGATATGGTGAGCTCCAAAGAGCTTGAAGTGACTTTATCCACAATCTCAAAACTAGTGATTGCCGACGCCAGGTCTGAAGTCTGGGTTTCAAAATTTCAGATGCAGTGTTCAGGTGTGAATATAGTATAATAAACTTGCTCTTTTAAAAAAAACTATTTGATTAGTTCTAAAAGACCTGAAATAGGTAATGACATTTATGAATCCATCCCCTGTAAGCCCATAGCCAGCACACATTAATACATTAACTTGCACAAAAAAGGGAGTGCATACATATTTCTTAAAGGAAAATACAGAAAAGAAGGGAAGAAGGTATGAAGGGAAAGAAAGGGAGACAACAGGAGTTTAGGAGAGAGGAGAAAAAGGAAAATGGTATGATTTATGGGGAACAAGTTTCATTTCTTACAATAATGTTATTGTGACCAACAATCTTTGACTTAGAATTGACAAGGTGCTTGTACTCAAATATTTGATTGTTTAGTGTTATATCAAGTCCTGTTTCAGATTTATAACAAGGCAATTCCCCTGTTTCCATATTCCTGCTCCTTATGGAATTTCTGGCCATTGCTTAACTACAGGAAAATGTTAGTACCGTATACAGTAGACAGTACTATATACAGTTTAGTTCTGTTTAACTGAAATTTATCGTGGTTACAAATTTTACCTTTACTGTAGTACTCCATAATCAGGCATATGGTTCCGGAAATGCCCTTAATCAAAGTACATAGTTCGACTGTATACATTCAGCAGAAAATAATTATAGTCCGTTTATGAAGATGGTAGGGTATACCTAATAAGAAAGCGGCACAAATGCACTAGTAAAATTATCAATCCAAAGTTTCTGAGTGTTTTTAAAACCAAATTCCTTAAGTTAGGTTACCTTTTAATAAAAAAGGAGGCTTCTTTGAAATGGCCAGTTCTTAGAAAAAAACATTTTCAATAATAGGGAGAGACCATAATAGTAACACTAAGGGGAAAATGACTTACATGAACACCGTGAAAGAAAATCGAAGAGGTATAATCTTATATAATTTAAGTAAAGTCAGAAGAGATGTGGGCTAAAATGTACCACAGCTTCACAGTTTTTGGTCACATATCATCAATTCTGAAGTTTCAACTTTTGTACTAGCAAATAGAAATGATATGCCTATCAACATTGCTATTAGTTCAACTGTCCCACAACTGGAATTTGTAGAAGTCATAGGCACTTGGGTTCATATCCTGGACAAGCTGCCCCATCAAAAAGGAAGTCATAGGCACTATGTGATCTATAAATGTCTCTTTTACAAAAGAATAGATCAAGGCTTAATAAATAATTCATTCTTTTGGCAGTTTCCTGTCCCCATATTATCCACATAAAAATCCTCAGACATCTCAGTACAAAATGTTCTCCAATCATACCAGTAATGTTGGCATGATGGAGGGTTCAGAATAACTTTGGATAAATTGTTCAAGCAGTCAAATTTTATATCTAAGTCAGGATCAAGACCCAGAGATACAGATAAAGAAGTATTTTTTTAGGGTGGCGTCTGTGGCTCGAATGAGTGGGGCGCCGGTCCCATATGCCGGAGGTGGCAGGTTCAAACCCAGCCCCACTCAAAAACTGCAAAAAAAAAAAAAAGTATTATTTTTTTAAAAAGAGAAAAAGAAAAACTGTAAAGAATTAGCTACAGCTTGATCTGGATTCTTTAGCAATTTCTCACTTATGGCCTTGTTTGATTGATTGCACTTTTGCTTCCTTATCAATTATGTTACTATTAAAAAATATTGCTTGGACTGAGCATGGTGGCTCACACCTATAATCCTAGCTCTCTAGAAGGCTCAATCTGGTGGATTCCCTGAGCTCATGAGTTGGAGACAGCCTGAGAAACAGTGAGACCTCATCTCTACTAAAAATAGAAAAACTTGCCAGGCATTGTGGCAGGAGAGGGCAGTCCCAGCTACTTGGGAGGCTGAGCTAAGAGGATCACTTGAGCCCAAGAATTTGAAGTTGCTGTGAGCTATGGTGCCCATAGCACTCTACCAAGGGTGACTGAGACTCTGTCTAAAAAAAAAAAAAAAAAAAAACCATAAATAATAAATAAATAAATGACTTTAAAAAGTATCACTTGAGGGTATTATTCCAAAGTTGCCTGATATCTGTTTTTTTGGGTTTTTTTTTTTTTTTTTTTTTTTTTTTTTTGTTATTTGAGACCAAGCCTCACTCTGTGGCCCCAAGTAGAGTGCAGTACCTCAGTGCCACCATCATAGCTCAGTGCAATCTCAAATTCCTGGGCTCAATAGATCCTCCTGCCTCAGCCTCCCGAGTAGCTGGAACTGCAAACCCAGGCCACACGCCTGGATAATTTTGCTATTTTTAGTAGGGTCAGGGTCTTTC
Source organism: Galagoides demidoff (assembly GCA_963574575.1). Lineage (NCBI taxonomy): Eukaryota > Metazoa > Chordata > Mammalia > Primates > Galagidae > Galagoides > Galagoides demidoff. Next base: position 24,912 of record CAUYQV010096670.1, read on the forward strand.
TCCTGCTCAAGCTGGCCTTGAACTCCTGAGCTCAATCAATTTTCCCTCCTTGGCCTCCCAGAATGCTAGGACTACAGATGTGAGCCAACATGCCCAGTCATGATGTCAACTGCACCAACATTACTAAGGGCTGATTTTGTGTGTATCGGACTGATTAGAGGATAAAATTCATACTCTAATGAAGGAAAAAGTAATTTTAAGTTATGAAATAGTTACAACATAAGGTAGGATATGATTTAAATGGCATATCCTCTACAGTGTCTTACAACAATCTATATTTAATATCATAAATTACCAATAATACATTATAATGTCACATTTATCTTTTATCCCATATTAGGCAACAGTTGTGCTAAATACACAATCTGTTTCACCAGTTCCTGCAATCTCCTACGGTATTTTGAGCATTTACTCATTGGTCTGTTCCTAAGCATCTTTTTCATCTGCACCTGTAAAACTTCTATGACAAGTTTATAGTCATCCTATTAATTTTCATCTTGCTGTTTTGTCAGACCATTCCAACAAAATCCCTGTCGGATCTCAATTCAAACATCAACATAGTAGCTACTCCTATTTAATTTGAGCATTTTGTTGATGTGATAACTATATCAGCAGAGCAAAGTACAGAGCTCTGGGACTCACTCACTCCTTTGACTGTGAACCAGGATGCTCTACAGATTCTTCTCTGAGCCCTCCATTCCTAAAGTTTCCACAAGGTTGAGAGGGAGCTGAATTTTTTTAAATAGTAAATAAAGGCAATATATCTGGTACTGACCAGCATTCATATATTCATCCATTCATTTATGTATTTTTATGATGCATTATTTTGAAATAATTTCCAAAGGTCTCCAAATATATTAAAATTACAAATGACCTAACATCAAGGAATGCTTTGATGGTAAGTTTTATGTGTCAACTTTTCTAAGCCTTGGTACCCAGATACTGGTCACACACAACTAGATGGCATGGTGAAGGTAATTTTTAGAGGAGATTGACATTTGAGTAAAGCTGATTCCCCTGCATAATGTAGGTGGGACTCATCTAATCTATTGATGGCCTTAAGATAGGGTGACCAGACGTCCCGCTTTTGAACAATTTGTCCCTCGTCCCGCGGCGTTTTAAAAAGTTACGATTTTTGGAAAGAATGCAGGAACGGGCGGGAGAACAAGAAGGGAATATATGGTTTTTGGCTGCCATGTGGCTATTTCGCCAGAATATGAGTTTTATATTATTTTTGTTAATTTTATAATGCTAAACTCTAATAATAACAAATAATTGCTGAGAAGTGATTATCGAGAACTGCTTATCAAAGTTTGCATTGTTGTCAGACCCTGCCCTGCCCCATTCCCTGCCCCGCTCCTGCCCCGCCTCCATTACCCCACCCCACCGGCAACCCGGCCATGTTGTCCCGCCTTACCGATGTTAAAATCTGGTCACCCTATCTTAAGAGAAAAAGGAGATCTCAACATAGAGGAATTTCTGCTTGTGGACTTGAGCTGAAACATCAGTGCCTCCATGGTCTCCAGACAACTGAGTCGTGTCCTCCTCAAAAAATTCGTAGGCTGAAGCCCACCTCCCAATATAATGATATTTGGAGGTGAGGACATGGGGAGGCAATTAGCTTTAGATGAGGTCATGAGGGTGGGGCCTTATAAGAAGAGACATGTATGTTAGCATGCACACATATGCTCTCTCTCACATACGTGCACGCACATGCTCTCTCTCACACCTGCATGCACACACATGCTCTCTCTAGTGCTGGCATGCACACACATGCTCTCTCACACACGCTCTCTCTAGTGCTGGTGTGCACACACATACTCTCTCTAGTGCTGGCGTGCATATACATGCTCTCTCTCACACATGCGTGCACATATATGCTCTCTCACACACGTGTGCACACACATGCTCTCTCTCACACACACGTGCATGCACACACATGCTCTCTTTCACACACGCCTGCACACACATGCTCTCTCTCACACACGCATACACACATACACACACATGCTCTCTCTCTCACACACGTGCACACACATATTCTCTCTAGTGCTGGTGCACACACACAAGCTCTCTCTCACAAACGCATGCATGCACATGGAGTCTCTGCTCGCACAATATGACCCTCAGCAGAACCCAATCATTCTAGCACCCTCATCTTGCACTTTCAGCCCCAGGAATTTGTGGAAACAATGCAATTTTGGTGGTTTAAATGGCCCCATCTGTATTATTTTGTTATGACAGCCGCAGCTGACTCACTTACAGATTTTGGGTGTTACTAGATTCTCAAAACTCACTCAAAGATAATGTATGTGTTAAGAAAATTTATCTTTAAAACAAGTAAAATTGTACTAATCAAAGGGGAAATTCACAGAAATAAGTAGAACTAGGACATGAGGCTGCATCAGAATCACTTGCAGAGTTTTTCAAAGCTCAGATTACTGAAACTATACCCACAGCATCTGAGAGTCACTGTGTCGGGGGTAGTTCACAAAACCTTACATTTCTTTTTCTTTCAAAAGATTTTTTTTTTTTTTTGAGACAGGCTCTCACTCTATTCCCTGGTTAAAGTGCAGTGGTGTCTTCATAGCTCACTACCAACTCAAACTCATGGGCTCAAGCAATTTTTGTGCCTTAGCCTCCTGAGTAGCTGGGACTATAGGCACAAATCACCACATCTAGCTAATTTTTTTCTTTAATTTTTTATTTGTGTGTGTGTGTGTGTGTAGAGATGAGGGCCGCACTCTTGCTCAGGCTGTTGTCAAACTCCTGGCCTCAAGCCATCCTTTCACATCAGCCTCTGCAAAGTGCTAGAATTATAGGCCTGAGCCACTATGCCCAGCCCCCAAATTTGCATTTCTAACACTAATTTCTAGGTGATACTTCTGCTAACCCATATTCTGCAAATGATTAATATTAACTGATAAAAGGTCTAAGTTGTAATCAATTAAAATTGCCAAGAGTACATTTTAAACTAACAAACACGTATGCAGAATACCAAAGTGAATTTCCAAGATATTAACCCAGGGTATATTGAGTAAGGCAAACTGTCAGAAGAAAGCTTTCAAAAATTTCTCCAGTTTATTTTAATAACTTGAGAATTAATTCTCTAAAATTATCAACTTAGAAAAGAAATTAAGTTTCAGGCCTCCAATTAATTAAAATAGAAAAACTAGTAAAATGTCATTTAGTAAAAGTTTCTTCCAAATTTTCAAAATATGAAGTATACCATTAAAATACTAGATTTATATTTCTAAAATATACTAGTTGACATAAAATTTGATTCTATTTCAGATGCACACTAAAATTCTGACAATATCCATTTATTTAGTAAGCCTTTTCCTGGGCAGGATAAATATATACCAATCTAATCATAGGCAAAGTCGGAACCATAAAAATGTAAATAAGCAGATACAAAAACAACATTAATAGAAAAAGGACATAAGAATTTACTAATGATCAATTAGAGTGAAAAGCTACTTTTACAGTTAGCTTTAAGAAAATGAATGAAGGCTGTGTTGATCAGTTTGATGGAAGTATTTCGGATTGCATGTGAAAACCCCACAGTTTACCCCAGAAGTGCATTAATGTACATAGTTACCATTCAATAAAAAAAAAAAAAGAACAGTAAGCTCAGGGCACTGCCTGTGGCTCAAAGGAGGAGGGCACCAGCCCCATATACCAGAGGTGGTGGGTTCAAACCCGGCCCCAGCTAAAAACTGCAAAAAGAACAGTAAGCTCAAGTAATAC